>JARNME010000404.1:20912967-21141473 GCA_030179655.1 Scaptomyza flava
ACGGAAAATTTCAGTACACAGTGTGTACTGTACGCGCCCAAAATGTTGACTGAAAAATAAAAAACAAAAATACATCAAGAGCAGAGGAAAATTGTATGAATATAAATTTAAATAAGCTGTCCGCCATTATAGATAGACAATTTGGCCTTTGAAGCACGTTTCCAAAGGTTTTTACATTCTAAATGCTCGAAAGCTTTTAATAAAATTGCCAAACAAATATGTTGTAGGTGTGCTGCTTATTTATGGCAATTTGCATTTTTATTGAGTTTTTTGGTTAGCAATTGCACAGTTCACCGGCCTTTCCTTGACAATTAGGTTGTATGCAAGCTATATTGATAAAAGCTAAGATAATTTAATAGAAAATAAAAATTATATATATTGTTCGTATATATTTTGTACTCTATTGAAACCTTAAAAAGTTTCTATCTTAACTGTAACAATAAGCAAACACTCGACGATTACCAATGAAATTTTCTAGGGGCCGTTACGTTAATTTTAAATTAGCATTGGCTTTTTGGTGCTGACACGTGTTCAAAGACAATTTCATGGCTATCTGCTATCTGTCTAGCATATTAAACACGTACTTAGAGCATTTATATCTGGATCTCTCCTCAGGCCTTCCATTCACGCAAATTTGCCATAGATTTCTTGATGTGGTTAATTAGAGTTTGGAAGGCAACAAACGTCGAGCAGACCGAAAATAACAAATTGTACATTTTGTTTCGACTGCTGTTACTGCATATTTTATAGAACAAGTAACAAAACAAGAAACAGAAAAAAGTTTGAAACAGCATGCCGAATTTTAAATGCACTATTAGCAACTTTTATTTCCAGAATTTGTAAATGACAAACACAAACAAATGGAATTATAAAATTCAGTGTTTTTTTTAACGTTGTTCGAAAGTTAGCTGGCATTTTTGACATTGATCTTTTGTTGAATTCTTATTTATTTAGTTTCTTAAGCTATAACTTGGAGGGCTCAACTTGCTGACAAATTTTAAATGCCCAATGAAAATGTTATTAAAGCTTTGCAGTTGGCACATAAAAGTTTTCATTGTTTTTCGTTACTGTCTTCAGAGGCGACAACCAACCAAAAAACAGCAAAAACCCTGGTGCCAGTTGCCTTTTGCTGGTGTTGCGCATCATTTAGCAAAGTGAGTCACGTTCTAGTCTGCAAATCGTTGGCCCTGAGGCAACTTCAGCTACCACCTATCCCATCCGATCCAGCAGCAGCATCTAGCATAGTTGTGATACACTGTGCTACACACATTTCGGTTATTGCAGGCGCTTTTTACAGCTTGTCACTTGTTGTACAGGACGCACCACTCAGGACAACTGACACTAAAAGCAGCGGCAGGTATAGCACCAACAACCAAAACAACAAAAGCAACATTCGCAGCTTCAGTAAATTTTCGTTACTGGGCCCCCGAGGCGTCTTTAATTGCGACTGTCTATTTTTTTTTTTGTTGTCCTTGCTACAGTGAATGAGTTTATGGCCAACAATAAAATGTGGAAAACCTTTGACATTGCCAATAATACAAAAATTTCAAAACTAACCAAGTGCTAGGGATTGGGAAATTTTGGCATTTAAAGCTGCTGATGCTGATGCTGCTGCCTGTGTTGCAGCCACGCATTTTAAATAGAACCACAAAAAGAACGGAAATCGACAACGGGCAATGTGAAGAGAATCAATTTGTAATAGTTGGCATATCTCCAGAAAATAGCAATGGCAACCGCAGCCCCCGAGGCTATACAGGATCTCTGAACCCATGTCATTTGCTTTTCATTTTTATGTCATATTTTAGATTTGACGTTGCCCTTGCCATATTTCTATACAGTATTATCGCCCCCATCTACCATTCAATGCGACCCACATACAAACTGCACATCCTGTTTTCTGTCAGGAAGGGAGAGAGGGGCGCAAGTTCATTTTTCATTCCTAACATGGTTTAGTTGCCGGAAATGTTGTCGAAATGAGCTGATTTCCAAAATATACTTACTTATACATATACGAGAGGAAAAGCTGCTCGACTTGGGTTCCTTGGGCTTTGATTAAATGTTGTTGATAGCCACCACAGAACATCATCAAATTTGTGCGGTGGAGTTAGTGTTTGGCCTTGTTGCTTCTGTCGATTGTTTTTGTAAATTGCCATTTGGCTGCGCAGCCCAAAAATAATTCAAGCTCACAACGAGTTAACTTTAGTTTATAGGCATACATTAATGAACATTAAACATATATATACATACATTTATTAAATGAGGATGGATACTTTGGGTTCAATGAATCCCACGTTAGTTAAGTGCATATTCATGTGCAGCTGCAATATATTTTATTGTTAAAACATAATTGAAAGATGGCAATGGTTTATATGCATGTACATAATTGTGTCTGTTCATTTGATCTTAATAATTGGTTATAGCAAGCATTCCAATAAAAGGTAAAAACGATGCGTTTTATGCATAATACGATTTATGTTAAGTACAAACATTAGAAATGCAGTTTATAATCATATGTAACATTATATATGTGACAGTCATAACTGACAATCTTAATGGTTATTTATTGTTTTTCATCTGTAACGCGGTAATAACTATTAGAAAATATAAAATGTAAGCTATGGATCACAAAACAGATTGATAATAATAATATAATATATATAATAAAATATTAATTAAAAGTCATAGCTATATATAACATACAAAATACCACATTTAACTTACTAAAGCAGCTTTGACCGAGAGCTTTATTTGCATCAGCATCTAAATTGCTCACATATTGAGTAATTAAAATATAAGCATTATCCCTCTTTAAGTGCTTACATTAAACAAAAATGCATTCTCAATATCAAATACCTATTTCGTGCATTTAATTTCGCTTAAATTTGTCAACAAAATTATTCCAGTCTCTCATAGTCAAGCATATCGCAGCCGAGTTGTGCTCAGGCTGCGGTTTTCCCATACCTCAACTGTCTGGACGTGTGGCCGTATGTCTGGCCAGACTGGATGTAACTAAGCACAGCTTTTGCCTATTGCTATGCCATCTTCCTCGAAACAAACTCCCTCTCGAAATCTTGTTCTTTGTCTACCATACACACAGTTGGCATTTTAGTTGCGCTGGGCAAACCCCAAAAGGAAACTAAATTCGTGGATTGTTGCGCCTTTTGGTGTTGTCGCTTAGGTTCAGGTTGAGTTTGAGGTTTAGATTGAGGTTGAGGTTGTAAATAAAGCTAAAGTTGAGGCTGCTGCTCTGCGGCACAGCGACAAAAAGTGCAGACCGGATGGCAAGAATGTGAATTGTCGTCGCTTGTGTGTCACACACTCACTCACACATACAACAAAACTCACTAAACCAGATCCGACCCGACCAGAACAGATCAGGCTAGACCTTAGCAGTGGGGAGTCTCCTGGGTTGCCATTGCTTAAGCAGCGCGCTGAAAAATCAAAGCAGCAAAATATCAATATTTTATGATGTGCGCTTCCTGTCCCCCAGAGTTTCTGACTCTGTCTTGGTGCCAGCTTTTTATGCTACACATTATATATATATACGTGTATATGTGTCTCTTGCCTTGTAGTTGTGCACCGCATGCACTTGTAGCAATATAAATAGTTTTCAGAAACCAAATGCGGCACCCTCTCAGCGTTTTAGTTCAGTGATTTTAGGCAGCGACTTCCTCATCCTTCTCAATGCGCTGTCGTCTTGTGTGCAAAACGAGAGAAAAAATTTTTATATATATTACATTTCCTTTAACTCGAAAAGTTTTTTGCCAACCGGCTCAAGAGCTACAACAACAACAACTGTCAAAATGACAACAGCGGCAGTAAGAGCAACAGCAACACTAACAGTATACTGTTATAGCAGTACAGCAACAAATTTTGCAGGAACAGGATGTGTTCGGTTCTGCGTTGTGGCTCTGTTGATGTTGTTGGTGTTGCTGGTCGGTATGTTGCCTGCTTGTGCGCATTTCCAAATCATTTATCATAATTTTGTGGCATTGAGCGCCGCCCTGTCCCGTCCTGTGTTGCACTTCCCAAACTCACACAAACACTTACACACACTCACACACACATACACCGACAATCGACCACGTTGATAAAAACGTTGAGCTGGAGCCTAATTTATGTTCGTATTGGTATTAGGGTGTAGTATCTATGTGTGTGTGTGTCGTATTATTAATTCCTGATTTGCATAACCTACAAAAGCTTTGAACTTTAAACTCCTGAGCTGAGTCTATTATGCAAAAGTTTTACATTTTCGCCACTCCTTTCATTATTTGAACGGGTGGTGGGGGGGGAGGGGGAGGCTGTAGGGCACACAAAAGTTTGTAGCTGTCAAAGTAATAAATCGAGTAGAATGCGAATGTAACGCAACAAATGAGAATGGGGCAGAGGCCAAAATAAATTTATACTTACTAAGCGAAGTGTTTAAATATAGGCATTCAAAATGCATCTGTTATAATTACCTAATGAATATACATCGGGCGATATTCATTGGCAATATGACAGGGTCCTGGGCTTAAAGGACACAGCTCTTTAAAGATAAAATACTGATTATAACTAGCTACCAGCCACAAAAAAGGCACAGATTGGATAAAAAAGGGGGAAAAGGGCCTAAAAATTAAAAAAAATATTCTTTACATATATATTTATAGTTATCTTAAACCAGAATCGAGCATTTTTGTAATTATGGCAGGGTGTGTCATGTCGCTGCTACCCAAACTTAGAATGAAAATAATTGTTGCATTGACTTTATTTAAAAAAAATAGCTGGACATTATTTTTCATGAAATTTTTGCGTTTCAGACGACTTTTTAATGTCGATTTCACCTAAGTAATTAAGCTGATAGCTCTTTAAATATCAATATTTAACTATGGCAATGTCAGTTACATAATATTGTTTCCGCTGAGCCTATAAGGGCAATTACCTGTCCGCATTAACGCATAACTGCAAAACACAGGTGATTATACGATGACTGTAAGAACGTTTTAATAACGTTTTAACACAAAAAGTTATAGACGGATCTTTCCGATCTTACTGAAACGACAACACTGAGTTGAAAACCACTTAAAAGTAATGATCATCTTCATTTGTCTGTTATCATAAGCTGACTATTATAACAGATTCGTTTCATAACAAAA
Source organism: Scaptomyza flava (assembly GCA_030179655.1). Classification (NCBI taxonomy): domain Eukaryota; kingdom Metazoa; phylum Arthropoda; class Insecta; order Diptera; family Drosophilidae; genus Scaptomyza; species Scaptomyza flava. Next base: position 20,918,103 of record JARNME010000404.1, read on the forward strand.
AGTAAGTCGCTATGAAGTTTAAAATCGTGACACTAAATTCACATTGTATGATGATTTACCTAAGCTGACAGCCATGAAAGCCATAATTTATGTTACACAATCAGAATTTCGCCCAACTTTTTCGATTTCTCTTCGTTTTTTACCCTTAGAAGCTAACTATATGCACAACTGCCATAAAAATAACTAACCCAAGTAGTCCGCCCAACAGCAAAACTTTGACTCTTTGAGCTCAGAGCAAAGGCATCTCACATGAAACGAAGTACTAGTATATTAAAAGTTATGCCCGAATCCGGAATTCAGCTGCTGTAGCTGTTGTTACGTCATTTCAATTGCCAATTTGTGGGGGGGGGGGGGGGTTGGAGGGTTATTTGTTTGCTTGGCTCTGTTAGCAATTTGCGCAAATCGATTTTGTGACTAATTCACCAATTTTAATTGTGCATGCAGTGAGCATGAATAAATAATGCGCATATAAAACGCTCTGTTGCAGTTAAGCTGCATTTCGCTGGTTTGTATTTCATTTGGCAAACATTTCAAAAGAACTAAAACATAAACTATCAAGTTTTATGATGCCGAAAAGATGTACAGAATATACAAGCAAGTTGCTTTTAATGCGCTGCCCGGGCAGCAAATAGTTGTTAGAGCTGCTTTATACCAGACGGACAGACGGCAGGGACAGCACAGACGGACCAACGGGTCGAGGGCTGTAGTAAACTTTTTGGCAAAGAGCATAAATTTCTACGCCTGACAACACTGTAAAAAACCCCAGGCGGACAACCGACTTTACAGCAGCGCATTGCAACTTTTTCTGCCTCTCTGCACATAATCAAGTTTCAATTTCCAGTTGTTGCTTGAAGATTTTTAGAAACTATGCCAGACCCAAAACCAACCCAACACACAAACTGGCTAACAGTTGTCAATGACTATATATGGAGGATTAACAAGAAAGGTTTTCGCGCTCGCCTGCTGAATAATATATTTGCGGATATAGCAATAGGTAACAAATATATGAATAGCTTTGGCCACAAAGTTATGTTCATAACAACAGCTGATTTCCTGGAATTGTGTAAATGTTTACTTTATCTTCAACTTCAATTGTGTTGCATAGTGTTTGAAAGGGTTCATCTCATGCCTCAAAAGTTCTCATATTTTTTTTTGTTTTACATTTTAACAGCAATTTAGCAATGTCTTTTAGATTAAATTAAAAAAGAAATCATAAGAAAAATGTTCACAGAAAACTGTACAAATCAGTTACAAAAAGGCAAAAAACTTTTGACTCGGCTTTGGTTCTTGTTGCTGGTTTAGTTATGGAAGAGGGGTTTGGTTTTTTGCTGCCTGGAGTAGGGGTTTATTTTATTATTTTTTTTTTTTTGGTTTGCCATACTTTTGGTAAAGTTTTAGTCGTTTAGCCTTTTTCGTCTTTGCACTGATATTTTAATGCTTCCTTTTTTCGGCGGCAGTGGCCAAAAAGACGCTGGCACAAAGATTTCATTTAATTTGCTACCCCATAACCCATGCTTTTGCCACTTTCACCCCCGCACTAAAGGATCTCGGAGCAAGCGAGTCTAAAGTTCATTTCTACGCTCATTACACTTTTGCTTACGAAAATTGTTTTCCAAGCCGCACTGAAGAAGAAATAGATAAAGACGAAAATTAAGCAAAATGCTGTGATGCTGAGGGTGGGGAAAGGGTAAAGGGATGAGAATCGTGAGGCGAGCGGGTTAATCCAAATTCCCGGTCCATCGTTGGGCAGCATCCAAGCTGGGCTATATGGTTGACTAATTCATTTAATTCAAGAGTTTTAATAAAGTTTGTGCCCAAGCACATTTCTTGGGCTTCGACCCCAAAACCCAAGCACTCTCTCATCCTTCTGCAGAGTCTGCCACTTTATTAAGCGTATAGCTTGAATTTTTGTTTTAATTTTTTTCTCGCAATTTTTTTCACATATTTTTGTTTTTGGTATCGTCTGGCAAACCATTTTTTTGTTCATACTATTTTTTCGTGCAACGTCCCTTTGCCTTGATATAATCAAAAGTGTTGCGACCTTTAGACGGAGTTTTTCTAGGCTCTTTACATTTTTCTTATCCTCTCCTCTCCTCTCTATGCTCTTCCTGCTTTAACATGTGCAATAACTCATTTTTCTGGCTGGGGTAGTAAGAGACCGCTCAAAAAATTTCCCTTGATTTGCTTTGTGGTGTGAAAAAGTAAAAAAAAAAAAAATGCAGAAAGCATTTTGTCGGTGCCTCCACCACTATACACCTCTCTCTCTCTCCCACTATCCCTCTCTCATTCTATTACTCTCTCTCCGTCCCTCTATCCCTTGTATATGCAAATTTGTTTGCTCTACTCTGTAATTTATTTTAAAAAATTTGTTAGGCTTATCTGACGTTGGGTTGGAGTTAGGTTTTGCCTGTTCAGCTCTTGAAAGTAAAGTTTTTGCACATTTTATATAATATTTCTTTTGGTTTTTATTTTTGGTTGCTGGCGGACACGAGTTGCTTGAAATTTGCATTTTTATCCTAGTTTTCATAATTGGCAAAAGTTGAATTTCGGAAAATTATATGGCAAACTAATAAGTGGAGTGCTTTTGATTTGCATGCACTCCAGGCATTCTATTATGAGGTTTTTCGCCGCAAACTTTCAAGCTAAATGATTGATGTCGAAATTCAAGTTATAAATTCAATCAACTTCGAACTGAGTTGAAAATTGAATAAAGTAAGTCAAAGTGGAGTTGATGGAAGTGTAACAATAATGCTATTCAGACTAATAAGAATGTTAACATATCTTTAAAAAAAGCAAATTTTAAATAGTTTCGAATTAGCCTCCATGCATATATAGCATGTCACTAAAAAATACCCCAATACATCTAAAAAAAGTTAAAATAAAAAGTGAAATTCAGTTATCTTTGACCTTGATTCAAGGCGAAAAGGTAAAAGTATGGGAAAACCATATATCATAAAGCAAGTGAAAGCTTAAGTGCTGGAAGAGCAGCAAAAGCTTTCAAATTAATGTAATCAATCAATGCCTATTCCTTTTATATCTCACCTCAGCTGGTTACTATGTAAATCCGTGTTGCCAATATTCGTTATGCCTTAATAATAAGTTTTAAAATTGTAAGCTTAAAGTTTTTCGCTAAATTATATATGTACTTTGCATATTCCCCGTTGCAGCTTTAATTTCCAGCCATACTTTAACCACATCCGTGAAACTTTGCGAGCAAATCGCGAACATCTCTAGGATCCCTTTTCGCGTAATGTGCAACCGCAACAGACTGCGTGGCTGTGTGAAAGGATTGACGCAAATGAATGAATCTTTAATGTGGTCCAAGTCAAAATTCAAGTACAACAAATCTCATAGCTGGCTGAAGCAAACATTATGCATTCTTTACTGCAAAAACCACATAAATCTGCCACGCAGACACACACACGCATACATGCATGTCATGTCTTAGATAGTATACTGGCAAATTGGGTATCTGGCGCTGCGGCATTTCTCAATATGCGTTCCACGTACGCATTAATAACTAATATATGCATATACAGTAACCAGTACTGCTAGAGACGATGGCAAAGAGTCTATGCTGAACGCAAACCCCAGCCTCCCTTCTCTCCCTATCTATGTTTCTTTAGCAACCCCAACTTATACCCCTCACAATGTTAACATTCATATCTGGAGCTCTTATTGTTTGCCAGCCAGGCATATAACACAGACATATTTCTGTATATATGTGTTAACGTATATAAATCTAAAACTGCTCATATCGTGTGCCTTTATCTCTCTCTTGTTCTCTTTCTGTGCAGGGTATTGCGATTGCTTTGCAAAATATGATTACTAATGCCAAAGACCATCAGCATATCCAGTCAAAATGCGTTTTATTAACTTTAACGCTCATATATGTTTGCATGTATGTATGTTTGCAAGCAACTCCTTTTGTTTGCTCACTACGATCCGTTATTATTATACACTATCTTAACGTGAATCGAATAAACTAAAGTCGTTTAACTGTCTCTTTGCGCATATTTTCTTAATAAAGTGTTAGTAATAGCTAAATGTAAGGCAATGTATTATTTGATGACAAAGATGAAGACAAAGGCTAATAACAACAAGTTGTTTTCATTTGCTTACATTACCTTTTCTTAGCGCAAAAGTTCCTGCAATTAAAAAAAATCTATTAATCCATCATTGGTTAAGTTGAGATTTACGTTAGAAGAACAAACTTAATGAATTTTTTTCAGAGCTATACTTTATTCACAGTTTTGTACTTTTATTTGCACAAAAAAATAATAACAAGTAAGAAGGCTCTAGTCGGGAGAGCCCGACTAGAAGATACCCTAAACCCAGTTGCAATAAATTAAATTTATAATTGACTTAGGTATACTTACTTTACTTCAATCGATTAAATTCGATATCTCCGGTGTTTTTTAACCGATTTGGACGAAATTTTCAGAAAAGTTCTATCTTTACCCATTACATCAACCCTTATTTTTAGATTTTCCGAATTCGATATTTTTTGTTATCGATACCATGGGTATATCGGAAACCAGAATAGTTATCGATAATTTGAAGCAAACTTGTTCTGCTCATGGTATAGGAGAACTTATATCCGAGATCTCTTGTAGTCTCTCCCCTTGTAGTCTCTGAGATCCACGCGTTCATACAGACGGACAGACAGACGGACATGGCCATATCGTCTCGGCTGTTGATGCTGATCAAGAATATATGTACTTACTTTATGGGGTCGGAGATGCTTCCTTCTGCCTGTTACATACTTTTGCACAAAACCATTATAGCGTTATTTACCCATTTTAAGGGTATAAAAATAGTAAAAAAAAAAATGAAGCTAAATTAATACCTGAAACTTAAGTTAAAAGTTTTAATATAAATAAACAAATTAAAAAACAAAGCTTTAATTAATTCTTTTATTCTATTTTGCTTTATTTCAAACGATTGCTTGATTACAAACCTAAAAACTTAAAATATTTAAGTTAGAGAGCGTTTGGTAGTCAATTTGTTTACTCATTCTCACACTTTCTTTGTTTTCTTATTTTGTTGGCAATCGTCTGCATGTCTTGTATTTGTAGAATCTTATCCTGCTCCTGTACTTACTCCTTCCATTTTGTCATTCGCGCCACTCGCCCCAACCTACAGCCCACTCCTTTTGTCACTGTTCATGAGAGCTTTGCAAGTGCCAAGTTTAATCTGGTGGAGTTTCCTTTTAGCTGGTATTTGAAAGCCGTCAAAACGGGCCCCTGTGCATTTCCATGTCCGCTGGCAGCCAGAGTTCCGATTAACGCCCATTGGGCGTGGCACTGCCTCAACAACTATCTTCTATGCAGTGGCACTGGGTCAATAGAGCGGCAATGGCAACTCTGGTATTTGCCATTGTTGCCCTTTAAAGCGCATTTGCTGTTAATTTTGCCAGCCGCTTGTGAAGCGATTCGCGCACATTCCCGGATATCCTGTGTGCTCTGGGTGTATGTGTGATTGTGTGTCTCTATCTGTATTTTGTGTGTGTGTGTGTATGGGTGTAAGTACGTGTATGCCTGTGTGGTTGTGCCGCCTGACTGCTCATTATGTATTTGTTGTGTTTGACTTCTGGTCTGCCTGGCTGCCTTCCTGCTTTCCTGCCTGCCCAACTGAATGGTCGCCCAACAATGAAAACTTGTTGTTGTTTTTGTTTGGTTCTCTGCTGAAACTTTAATTGAATAATTTTCAGCCATGAATATTTCTAATGGCCAAACAAATTTCTGCAAGCACTTGCAAAAATGCAGCAGCCTCCAATCGCCTGTTTGTTTGTTTGTTTGCATCTCCCTCGCCCTCGCCCTCAACCTCGCCCTCAACCTCTTTGGCTGGCTGCACTCTCCACTCTATTTACCTTTGGGTTAGCCATGGGGCTGCCAGCATTTTTAATTATATGCACACAAAAGGCCACCACAAAAGCATTCGCCACCTTTATTGATGGCCGTTGTCGGCTGCTAGCCAACCAATCAAAGCATACTAGCAAGCAGACCAGACATAGTTTGCTCTGTGCGCAAATTTCATCAACTTGTTCAAAAATTCAAATGCAAATAAATCTAGATGAGCACCGGATGTAGGACCACTGTGCGTTTGTCTGTTTATGCTACTAGTCCGGATTGCAGAGCCAAGCCAGCAAGCAAGTGTTTTGCCAGCAGCCACAAAGCAATTTTGAATCGCTAGACAAAAGTTTGTTTGTTGGTCGTCAGCATCGTCACAGCTTCAGCTTAAATTTGCTGCACTCAGCAACAATGGCCCATAAAATTTGGCTCTGCTTTTCACGGAGCAAGGCACAGTGTCGCAACAGCAGCGATCTTCAGCATGCCTAGAATCTAAGTGCTTCAACACAAATTGTGCATTCGACAATAAGCTGATTGTTATGTAACGCATAGTATTGTTTAAGGAACTGTTAAAGTAACAAAAATGATAAACTGTTAAATAATTGTAATTTTTAAATTTATAGGTAGCTGTTCTTTACTGAACTTTTTATTATATAAAACTGTAAAATCTAATAAAATTATTTATACAAGTTTCTTAACGTAATCAAAATTTAATTAACTATAATTCAAATTTATAATATTACGTACGACAAGTTTTTTGAGGTATACGCAATGTTTTATGGAATGTATGGTCAAAGTATGGAATCAATGGAAAGGTCATTTGAATGATAAAGTACTGTTCTTAGCCCATTAAGTACCCTTTGAAAATTTTCAATTCTTGGAAAAGTCTACTTCTTAAACTTTTTTCCCCTGGCTTAAACAAAAAATAGTTTGATGCAAAAAGTTACTTCGAACAATTCTAATAGTGTCTGAAAAAGAAAATTTTCAAAAATCTCTTCCCATGTATTTTTTATGATTTTTTGAAAATTGCTAAAAACGACTATTATGTGTGAAAAGTGGGCAAAATTGCCATATTTCAGGGCTCGTACATATATGGTATATACACTTTCCTTATACACAAAACTAAACTTATGAAAACAAATTTCATAGCCTCACTGTACATTCGCCAGAAGCCTCCCAAATTTAAACTCTTGCCTCTTAGCAATTGGGGCGGGCAACAATTGCAACCTTGACTGCCATTTTGGGGGACAGCATGGGGCGTTATCTGCTCCTTTGGTCAGGCCAAGTGGCTTTTGAGTGTTCTGGTTTGTTGTTGTCATTATCGTTGATATTGTTGTTGCTGTTATTGATTTTCTTGTTATTATCGTCGTGGCATTCAAATGCTTGATAGGCGCGGTCTAGGCGGTTTAGGTGCTGGCTGTGGTTGGTTACCTGGCTGAGTGGCCGACTGCTTGCCTGCCTGCCTGCCTGCCTGACTGACTGACTCTATAATTATTTGCTATAATCTAAAATTAAATGGGATTTGACAGTTGATGAAATGCAGAACAGTTCACTTGGATATGCACCGTCACAAGCACTTAAAGGGAGAGCGGCCCAAAAGGATTTAGTTATGCATTGAATGCAGATTGGGGCTTCGTCCAAAGAGCAAGTAATAATAGCCTGCGGCAAGTGCTGTCTAAAATCTCATTTAAGCTAAAGGGGAGACACGGGAATAACTTGCAGATATTGATTAATTAATTGGCATAGTGTTTGGTAATTTAATTGAATAATGTTTTAAGGTGAGGCTTAGTTTTAAAGTTCAATTGATTTATTTGGGGTGATTGTTAGGCTCGAAAATGTTTCTGTTTCAGAAACTTACAATATGAGGCAAATACATTTAACTCCTTTAACTCGATTCTGCGTTAAGGCAATAATGAATATCAATATTTTCAATAGCATTAAATCATAATTTTAATATTCTAAATGTTGTAATTATATTTTGATACTTTTGTTAGAAAATTTAATCAAACAACTTTACTTTTATCGCTCACACAAACTGCTCTTTAATCGAAAACCGCTCCTTGTCGAATTTGTTGGGCATCACTTTGTATTTTTTGATAAGCATTCATTGGCATGAACGGCCATCCAATCTCAGCCCCTATAGCCAGACTACGCAATATTTGCACAAAATATCGCATTTGCTCTGCATACAAAATGTAAATTTTTGAAGTTCCATTTGCCGTAGTGCGGCTGGCCGGCCGTCCCTCCGTCCTCCTGCCTGTGTATTTATTGTATGCACCGTAATTAAACTTTGTTGCTTCAAAGCGTCGACGCTCAATTTGTGCAACAAAGGGCATACTCGAACCCCCAACAGCCAGCCCCCCACAGTCCCAAACAGAGGCAAACGAGACTGGGTGAAAGCATTTTACATTTTTTGAGCAATTGAAATGTGCTGTACGCATTGTGTTCTGTTCTGTCGTCAGTACAACAACTCCTGGCCGGGACAGGCCAAGTTGGACAAACAGGACATGGTCGGACTGTTCCACTTTCTCTTCTCTCGCTCTTTTTGCTGCTTTCTGCTTTTTTGCTTTTGCCGCTTTGCTGCCGCTGTAAACTGTTGTTATTTTAACGCAATTTTCAAGTGGAATGCAAATTGTTTAATGATTTCAATTGGAAAATTGCTGGAATACTTGACGAGCACGACGATAGAGAAGCAAAAGCCATTCCAACGCAAACAGGAGACAACAATAGCAAAACCCTGTTCCATCAACCAGTCGCCCAGTCAGCTCGTAGGCATATTCCAGACCCTAATGGGGAACCGGAATTTGGTAGTGGTGGTGGCGGCACTTGGGGTTAACTTCTCTCCACTTGCTGCATTTTTCGTATACACTGAGTGTCTGATTAAATTAAGTTGATGAGACGACAACCTCTCTCATTCTCTCTATCGTTTGCAGCATTCTGAAGTACGTTTTTGTTATATTGATTCATTGTGTTGGGTAACAGCAGAGACGCAACTTCCAAGCTCCTGCTCCTGCTCTTGCTCCTGCTCCTGCACCAGGAAGTCAGTTACTCAAACACTCGACTACATTGTTCACTCGATTCATTCATTTAGTCTCCTGCTCAATGGCATTTCGGCTGCTCCTGTCGTTTTATTGTGTTTGCTTTTCATGTCCTGCTCAGGATATGCTGGCAACCCAGGTACGGAATTTCCCAGCTTCTGCCCTTCCCTCAGCTGCTTCTGCTGTTGAATTTGTTTATCATTATTGGCATTAAAAGGATTCGAAATTGTTTATTTTCTAGCCAGACGTCCTGTACGTCAGTCCTATCTTCCTGCCCGCTTTTCGATTTGCCAGTCATTGACGCAACCAGTCAGTCAGTCAGTCACTCAGCCAGCTTGGAACGTGCTCCTCGCCTCAGTCTATTTGAGTCTATTGTTTCGACTGCCTTCGACATTGTCGCCAATTAACAGTGGATACCAATTTGAGGCTGTCTGCTGGAGCTAAGTAAAAATTTAACTGACCTGAAAACAAAAAATTAATGGTGACCGATTGTATTTTTAAAAATAAGCTTCTGTCTGTATCAATAAGCTTTTGTGAGCTCTCTTGCTAGATCATGTATGCTTGTGTATCAGTCAGCTTCTATTGTGTTGCTGCTCTAATAATAACAGTCAGCTTTTCATTTACAATATTCAATATTAATAGCAGAACGATCTCAAAGGGCTTCACTTCACATTCGAAGCTTCCAAGCAGCCCCACAGTGCGCCCTTATATAATCCTGTTGCGACTATTTCAGCAGCTCCCGTTTCATCCCCATTTTGTTTGCAAGTCAACATGCCATTTGTAATTAATTGTTTTTGCTTCATGAAGTCTGGAGAAAGAGAAAGGAATAGAGAGAGAGGGAGCTCAGTGCATTGCACGATTTATTGAGAAATCAATTGTTTAACAACAAGCAATGGAAACCACAAGAGTTCTTTGCAAACAAACTTCTCGCCTCGAGTCGTTACGCTGCACTCCGCACCCTTACCACACCCCTTGCCTGTAAAACGCGCTCTCGCATCGCCATCGAGTAAAAGAGATTTCAACTTCCGTTGCTTCAGGGCGAACACTAAGAGCGAAGAGCAGGACGAAACCGTAAATGAGAGATAGACAGAGTTGGTTATAAGCTATGGGCATTTAATTAAATCGATGACAATATTACGCAAATTAAAGCGAGTCCTGTTAAAATTGTCTAGCCGGTACATAACGTATACGCAACGTCTGCTGTCAAATTGTAGGTAAAGTTGAATAACTTTTTTTTGGTGTATATTTTAGATGTTTTTTTTTTTGTGTTGCTAGCCTTTTGACATTGAGACCCATCAATTCGTGTCAATTAATTCGCAAAGAAGCCAATGACAAGCCGTGCCCACCCGTTGCTTTCAGTTCCCAGCTCCCCCTGCTCCACCTTTTCAAATCTGTGACGCAAATTTTCTTTGCAGTTTCCTAATATAATTAAAAACTTTTGCCAGGTGTTGCAAATTTCTGTGCTCTTTGTATACACGTGTGCGTGTGTTAGTGTGTGTGTGTGTGCTTCGAGTTTTGCTTGACTTCCGCACCAGGCGGACACAGGATGCAAAACGCAGGACGCAGCCCAGAAAGATGCCATCGGAACGGTTCAAACCCTCGGTGTCTCGGTTCTGTTTTGCATGCTGCCTTTTCTCCAAGTAGTTCATAAAGTTTTCTCTTTGCTCTTTTCTCCCTCTATCTGTCTCTGTTCTCTATCGTTGCTGTGACTTTAAATTGGTAAATCTGTGAGACAAACTCGGTAAGCAAGGAAATGGGTGTCCACAGTCCCCGACCCTTCAGCTCCAGGTCACACCCACCCTGCTAAACGCTAATGCCTCTTGTTTGGCTTTTGAGCATTGACTCGTCTTGTTGGCCCCGTTTGTGTGCCAAACAAATTTTGTGTGTGCATTGAGCTTTACGTGTGCTCGTGTGTGTGCGTTGAGCTTAAACTATCTTTATCGCTAACTGGACATTGTTTACACTATTGCAGAGAACGAGATAGAGAGAGAGAGAGAGAGAGAGAGAGAGAGAGAGAGAGAGAGAGAGGACTGCAATAATGTGGCTGCCTAATGAAGATGATCAACGTGATGTAGCAATGTGTAATAGAACGCATTATGTAACTTTGACATGTGTCTTGTGCCTGTGTTTGACTTGAACCTATCGACAACAGTCGGTCTTCTATTTAAAGTGTACCGAGGATAACGAAAGAAAAGAAGCAGACAGAATGGCAAGCACCAGCCATTGTGATGCGGTTATTGACCACGCTGAAATTAGATATCCATTGTCAACATTGTTGATGCATTTAAGTAGAATTAATAAGCTATTGTTAAATCAGACATAGCAAATGACGAACTATAAGAGCTAATAGACTACAAGTTACAGTTAGCTTAGAATTTTTAATGCGAATTGCAATGGCAAGATAGATAAAATATCATTCGGCTTCACTAATGTTTTGTCATTATGAACCTATTAATTATGAAGTTATTTTGTGTTAACCTGTTTTGGTCTGATTGGGATTATAATGGTTTTCAGGACATATGAAAAATTATAAAAACTTAATATTAAATTAAATGAACCTGAAATTTTTTTTTTTTGTAAAAATATGGGCTCTTCATGAAATGAATAAACGAAAAACATCAACATAAAATAAGCGACTCAGTATTATAAATTATTTTATATAACTTTTTCTACATGTAGCATACATATGCAATATGTATAGCATATTGCTAAAAATAATTTACTAAAAGTACTTACAACTTTTTTTTTTTTTACCAATTTTTACTTTCTATCAAAGGCTGGTTTAGTCAGCTTAGGCGTTTTTTAACAACAACAGCGGTAGGAGTTTTGTCATGTGCCTAGTAAATGCATAAACTCTGATTCCCAACACACACAAAGTCGCTGTAACCGAATTTGACTGCAACATCTCAGCCACAAAAGCGAAACTAAAGAGAGAGAGAGAGAGAGAGAGAGAGAGAGAAAGGCAGAGGCTCAGTATAAGGTAAAGCATGGTGAAGCTGACGTTGAGACTGAAGATGAGGCCAAAGCTGAAGCCTGAGAGTCCAGGGCTTGGTTAGTTTACAAAGTGCAGTAAAAACTTGCGGGTAGCATAAAGAGCTGCAAAATTACTTGCAGCCGACGGCTGTTCTGGGCCTTGTCCTGTCTCTCGTCCTCCAACAAAGGCAAACTTTTACTTGCTGCTGCTTCTGGTGCTAGTGCTGCAAAGTTCTATACAGATCGCATGTGCTGGCTGCGGCTGCTGAATTTGAAATATTTTAGTTTGTTTTATTTTGTGTTTGGGCTGCCCCAGATCACATATAGTGTGTGTGTTTGATGGTTTGTGAGTGTGTATGTGTGTGTGTGCGTGTGTGCGTTGGTGCTCGCGGCAAATAGAAACTTTGTCAATGTGGTGGCACTAAAGTGCGGCATAAACAAGAAGCGTCGAACAGCAGCAGCAGCAGCAACAGCAGTAGCAAAAAAAGACAACAACTGAAAGCAGCCAAATACAAAAGCAACACAAACACACACACACACACAAACACAAAAGCAGAAAACGAGAAAAACTTCATAAAATGTGTTGCATGCTTTTTGGCACGCGTTCGCGCTCTTTTCGCAGAAACAATTGCCTGGAATGTTGCTGTTGCTACAATTGTTGTTGTTGTTGCTTTTGCCAACATGTTGAGCCTAAATCGTTAAAGTTTTTCACAAATGCACTTGCCACAGATCCCGCTACGCGAACACCATCCCATTTGCCCATTCCCTCCCCGTCCACCAACCTGTCCGCATTTCGCCCAGCGAAATTACACAAAGTTTTGCCTTGTACTCAAAAGCGAGGCGCAGCCGCCTCATGTTTTGATGTTGTCGCTGTTTCTGGTGCTTGTGGTGTTGCTGGTGTTGTTGTTTTATGTTGGTGTCGGGATGTGTACTTCAAAATTTTAATTTAAACTTGCCCCATTTTGAAGGCTTTAAGTGGTTGCCAGCTCGTTGACAGTTAGTCCTGACACAGGCCGGCAACACAGAGCCTGGCAAAAGGACGGCTCTCTGTTGCTTTGTAGTTATAGTTGTTGCTGATGTTGGTGTTGTTGCTGTTCCATGTTTGTTGGCCGTTGCAGTTGTTATTAGTGCTTGCTGCTCATGTTGCCGCTGTTGGCATAGTCGCTGCTGATTTTGCTACAGTTGTTGCTTTTTATATTGCAACAACGGACAACAGTGTGAGAGACAATTTCACGCTAGCATTAAGAGGGTTGCTATAAAAAATTATGCATTCTCAAAATTAATTTGAATATGTATTAAAGTTAAGTAATTATAATATAAAATTTTATAAGTTTCTTCAAAGATTCCATATTTCACAAATGTTATTTGTTGAATAAATGGAAAATCACGTTTTACTTCATACTAATGCATTGTAATGGGATAATTTTTAAAAGACAACTCTCCTATATTTTTGCATGGCAAGATTATGTCCACCCAGAAGACTGAACCGGCGCCATCCCAAGGTTCCGATCTTCTATTATTACTATTATTTATATAAAATAATAATAATATATCTACTTGCTAATCATCAGTTGTGGGTAGGTAGAATTTTAGTGTTTTATGTATGTATGTGTCTCCATAAAAAAAACATTATTTTTCTATTTTACTATGAGATGCAGCGTTGAATCCGTACAATGCAGTAATAGTATTATAGCAACACAGGTAGAAATTAATAATAGAACCGAACCTCATGCTAGTCACTTGAGGACTTACATTCTCATACAACCAGTCCCATATTGCGAGGGGGTCTTTAGAGTTGTCTAAAAAAAAACTGATTGCAAAATCACGTTTAGAGCTCCCTTGAAAACAAATTCATCCCAGTAAGTATGCTATATGTAATGAATTTTTAATTTAACCACTTGATACTCGAATAAATACTTGAGGTCGACCCTCTGTACAAGTAGCTTTAAGAGGGCCAGGGCTGCATGAACAACTATCACTGAGTACTGCCGCTGCCGCTGTTGCTGCCCCTATTGCTGCTGCTGGCAGAGAGTTCTGTTGCACATTTTTACTCAGCCTGCAGCCGTGTAAAAGCTTTGAATATTTATGCAACAGCAACAGCAGCAATAGCAGCATCATCAGCGAGAAATGCGCACCATCAAAGCCCACCCATCAGCAGCATTATCCAGGGTTTGGCACGCCCACCCGCCATTTTTGTTACTCCCGCCTGATGTTGCAACAGTTGCTCTTCACTTGTAGCTCTGACACATTTTCAAAATGTGGGGTCATCATCAGGAGGCATGAGCTGACATTTGCTTAAAACTGCTGCTGCTGCTGCCGCTGCTTGGACAGACGGTGAATGGTGGACGTGGGTTGAGGATGAGAAAACTTTGGCGCTGTTGCGCTGCTTTTTACGCCAGCACGCGTAAGTGCCCTAATTTTATTTTACTTTTTTTTTTACTTTTATATTGTGGGTGGCAGCTGTGGAGGCTCGGCTTTTGTCAGTTTTGTGTGTTTTCTGGTATTTTTTGTTTATTTTTGTTTTCTTTTGCGCTGTCGCTCTTTATTTTTCTCTTTTTCTCCCACTCTTTACCGCTCTTTGCGGGCTGCCATCAAGCGTTGATATTGTTCGATTGTTCACTCTTGTCGGTGGTGCAGGGCAATGCGGGGAACAACTCTTGCGGTGTGCGGTGTGAATTTTGTATAGCTGCTGTGCTGATCTTTTTAATGAGTTGGGGCTTTTTTGCGGCGGTGCGAAAAGTTTTGTGCCTTCTGCCATGAAATGAGGGCACGCCAAGCATTTATTGTACAATAGAGCGAGGAATATTGTTTACGAGAGACTTTCATATACAGTACCAGCATCAGGATTGGCCTTGGAACTCGAGTGGTTGCATTAACGACACTTGTGTCATAAGTACAAACAATGCAATATGGCGCGTAAAAGAAAGCATAGCATCTAGCAAAGTGAAGCATTTGTAAAAAGATATACTCGAATAAATATATATTCAAAAAAGAGAAAATAATGGCAAAATAATTGTGTAAACTAGCAGTTTTGCCTTGTTTTCTATTCTTGATATTGTTCGATTTGTTTTGAAAAAAGCGTGAGCGCTTTGTGCTTCATTTTTCGTATATCGAGGGCCCGACATTTCACATTAGTTCTAACACTTTTGGATCATAATTGCTTATTGCTTACTGCTCATTTGAAAAATTATTTTTTATATATTTAGTTCGATGTTCATTAAAAGCGTTTCTTTTTATTTTATCAAACTAAAATTATTTTGATGATTATTGAGTTTTAAAAATAAAAAGAACAAAATTATTTAAAAATTTCATAAAAAGCAGTTGAGATTTGAAAACGCGGTTCGTACTTGAATCAAGAATTTTTTACCTGATTTCAGTATATGTGAAAAGTATATGTGATGCTGAACCAAAATTGTTATTCTCAAATTACTAATAAAATACGTTCAAGACTTAATAAAATACGTTCAAGACTTAATAAAAGATTTTTCAAGTATGAATTCAAGTATATTCAATTTAGAAAGGATTTTATTTTCTGTGTAGGTTTTTCTCTACAGTGTCCTGTCCAAAAACCGGTGTGTAAGTCCTAAGTTTGTTTTTACCCACAGATATTACTTGCTTAAATCGTATGGTATTGTAGCTAACGGAAGACATTTGGCTTGCCTGATTATTGATGCCTTTGCCCAGCTCGTTTGCCTTTAGAGTCACTCTTCGTTCCCTAGTTTCTGCCGTATTAGTCATCTCACTCTGTCACATTACGGATCGGGCCCTATTAGAAGTGTGATGGTCCTCAATCTTTCCTGATTGTCTACCTCTATGCATCTTTAATATGGTGCGTGGCGCATCTTATTGCTAGCCTATTCTGAAATCGCAGAGTGTCTAGCTTGGTTCACATCTTGCGAGCTACTCTTGACCTAATTTCGGTCCTTCTGAGTGCTACTTTACTATAAGAATTCTGATCGTTACGCTTCAGATAAAAGTCCATACACCTTCCTGTTGCACATACTTACTAAAGGGCACATGATAACTAAACTAATAGTATTAAAAAAACTTTTATTGTTATAACAGTAAAATGTTTTACATTCGTTTTCATATGCAATCGAACATGCATACAACGAATTTATATAAGAAAAAAAAATTTAGTCTTTGAAAAAATACTTTATAAAGAATTGTTTGGCATAGCGTCATATCTCCGACGCCATATCTCCGCCCAGTACATTTTTCTGGCGGATATATGTCGTGTTTTTTGTGGAGATACGGAGATACGATATCTCCGCCGTTTCACAAACGACATATCTCCACTCGGAGATATGACGTTTTGAGACGACATATCTCCGAGCGGAGATATGTTGCGCCGGCTGTCGCAACAACAAATTGTGCAACGAAGATCAGAGAATAAGAAATTAATACGTAAACAAAAAGGTAAATGCATTCCAGCTAAGGGTCTGTTTTTCGACTTTATTTCTATATTTTGTTAAGGCTCTAAAAATGTTAAGGAATTTCGACGATATTTAGACAGAAATATTCCGACACTAATTTACTAATAAAGTGTTTTATTTCCGTTGTTTTGTTTTTCTTATATTAAGTTATTAGCGATAACTACTTATTTGCATGAGCATTTGTTTAGAATTGTTTGCCTTTTGGTTGTTCTGTATACAAATGCATTTTAACAGAAAGCAATTAATGGCTGCAATTTTATTTATGTGAGAACTTAATTCACTGCAATCAAATTTTAGATATTTGCAGTGCTGTTATACGATCCAACAGATATGAGGCACACCATTAATTTTGGGCGCATTGTAAACAAAGACCAAAGCGCTTTTTGCATCTGAGCCTCCCCTTTCAATCTAGCTTGTGGCTTGGAACACTTCATGTGCTCATAAGTAAACTCTCTGCAGTGCCACATTTTGTATGCACTTTGCAACATGGGTCTGAACTGAACTTTTCGTCATTTTATGGCACTGTGGCTGCGTGGCAACAAATCCTCGGACAGCGGCCATACCAACAGCTGCACTCGTCCCCATCCCAAAAAGAAAAACACAAGCAACTTTGACAAGAAAAATGTCGCAAATGCTCTGAACGGAGTTTTCATCCCTCTTACGCCTCCCTTCAGTTGCACTTTGCTAGGCTTTGGCCGTTGTCTACGTCACATAACTCCCCAGTTTAATTATGAGTTGGTTTTTGAGTTCATTATGCCGCTGAGCCAACGCGGCTGCTTTCTTTTTGTACATTTCGCTCGTTCTCGCTCTGGCTTCAACTCGTTGTTGTACTCTTTGTGCAGTCTCTTTTTAGCCTCCGAAGCAGCAAAGCTCATGAAAATTTTGCACGTGAATGCAAAAGTGCACACCAAAAGCGCACAATTTACATTTCTTACATTTGCAAATGCCTTTCTTCTTTTTACCTCTTCCCCTTTAATTTGCCCCTTCATAACGGAAAGGCCACGAAACCGAACCGAACCGAACTGAGAAACGGGAATCCCTTAGCTCCCTAGCTGGTGCTCGATGTCAGAGCGGTTTTTGCGCTACTGTCACAACACACACACACACACACACACACACACACACACACACACACACACACACACACACACACACACACACACAGACAAATATTGGGACCCCCATCTGATTCTTTATGCCTGTCCCTCTTTCTGCTTTTCTCCTTTTTTGCACGCTTTCTGAGTTCGCAGTGTGACTTGACGTCAGTTGAACTGACGTACACTTGGGGATTGTGCGAAACAATGTTTTTAAACCAAATTAAAATACGCAACGAGCACTTTATTCGTCATTGCATTTGTTTTGCTGTCAACTTTACTTTCTCAGAGTGTCCTGTCTTGCGACTTGGAGCACTTTCCACTTTTCCCAGCACACACACACACACACAACCACTCACACGTCCTCGTTGAGCTTTAAGTTTTATTAATTTAATTAAACTACTTACAAAGTTGTACGCTACTATCCACGGCTAGCAAACTCGCACTACCTGTCAGCTAAGGCAACTGACGAGCCCTGCAAGGCATTCCCCAAGTTTACTTCCCTTCTCCTCCTTCTTTCACTGCCAGGAATATAGTAGCGTAGTCCAGTCAACGACATGCGCTGTTTAGCACCTAACTTGCCTTGGCCCAAACTAGACGATACTCATTGTTGAACAGCACTGGCTTAGTAAAGCGGCAGCTTAAAAAGTACTTTACAGATATCAGATATGTTCTTTTATCAAGCAACTTTTTGGATTGTGTGATAATTAGATAGTTTAATTGTCAATAAACTTGTTAATATATAAAAGGCAATGTTTTATTATTGGACGTAGGTGTACTAACGAACATTACAGTCAAGTGGCCCAACGATACCAAGCACCGGCTTGTTAACGCGCGGACCCACGCACAAAGCGACCCACCTCCCGCCCATCCGACCGAGGGGCGCTACGCTTCTCGTGCGGTTACGATGATCGCGAACATGTAGACAAATGACACAAAACTAACTTTTTAAAAGAGCAAGTAGGAGTGTCACTGTGTATTAAGTGGGAAAGATCGTTATAAATAGAACACAGAATACGAAAAGGGTTATGAAGAGCATAATTAGAATTACAAGTTTGAAGAGGTATAGGTACAAAATTTCTAGTATTTCTAATAGGAACAGCAAAGTTAATTTGGTTAATTAATTCAGAAGAATCAATTTCACCATTAATTAATTTGTGAAAAAAGGAAAATGAAAGCATTATTCTACGATCACTCAGAGAAGGAAGATCTATTAGTAAAAGTCTACTACGATAAGACGGCAAATTATTGTTAGTGTCCCAGTTAAGACCTCTAAGTGCGAAGAGCAGAAATTGTTTTTGTACCGATTCTATTTTATTCTGATGAATTTCGTATTTCGGAAACCATATACAAGATCCATATTCCAGAATCGGTCGTACAAGAGAAGTATACAGAGTTTTTGTTAAGTAGGGATCGTTAAACTGCTTCGACCATGTATGTTTGATTTTGTGTCGGCTTAAGGCTAACAGACTCTGATATCGGTGAACCGATTTTAATGAAATTTTGGTTAGTTATTGTGATCCCGAGATCTGGGATGGTTTGTGGAAAAACCAAAAAATTTGCAAAATCCTCTTACGCCCATTTTGTCTTATCTTTTATTAATATCTCTCAAATAATGATGCACTTAAAATATTTTGTTAATAACATCAATCAAAAACAAACAAAAAGTTGCAACAAAAAAAAAGGAAATAAAAATTAAAAAAAACGGCTTGCGGATTAAACTGGAAAATTTCATTTAAAAAAGTCTAAAATAAGCAAACATACTTAAAAACATGAATTTAAGCAATGGAAGCAGTTGTAGTTTAAATAACAATTAAATATTGAAGTCAAAACTATTTTTTTTAACATTTAACTTATCAAAATAATATGCTAAGACATGTGGAAACATTTTAATTTAATAAAGAAAATACACTAAAAATATGTTAACTGAATAAATCTTAATTTATTAAATAATTAAAGCAGCAAGGCATCAACAAATACTTTTTAGTATCATAAACTATTTTTATTTATTGAAAATTACTTTTCTCTTCTCCAAGTCAAGTTTTATATATGAAGTCAAGAACTTTTTAAGCTGCCTCTTACACATACACACACACACACATACGAAGACACACACACATACACACACACACTGCACGCACACCTTTACGACGCAAGTCGTCTGTACTGTTCGTTTCCTTGGTGTACATTTGATTATTTAGCATTTAGCTTGCATATATTTTCTCTTCAGTAGTGCGCAAAACATGATTTCAGTTTTCAGCATTCAACTCTAGCTTTCCCAGTACTTACACTCGAATAAATTTTAATAGACATTTTGTAGTAGTGGCCCACTCCCACTCCACCCCCTCTACTTCCAACTTCCTACTACCTTATTCCCGCCCACCAACATACATATATTCAACATTTTCCGCAACCCCAGGACGACGTTATTGTTTTGGTTTGCAGGTTGCCTGTGTATGGAGCTTGAACGTGTGTATTTGCATATAAATTATACGTAGCCGTTGACTTTGTGGCCTCTTCTGCAATGCCTCAAGCAGCTGGCTGGCTCAGCGTCTAGCTGTACCCATACACAACCGTATTCCTTGCCGTAGTCGTAGTCGTAGTTGGAGTCGGACACATCTGTATGGCACGTCTGGGCCGTCGGTCCAGCATATGCTGGCTGTCCATTTCATATCCTTTGGCAATGTTATGCAAATTATTTCAATAGGCCATAATATGTGCCGAAAAATTATTTAGCTAAGCCAACTCTCGTTTGGCGCAGAAAGAACAACAAAACATTAATTATTAAACAAACATAGGGAATTTCAACAAAAAGAGCGTGGATTCGGAAAGGGTAGAGGAATGCGCAACGAAACGAGTTGAAACCATTTGAAATTATAATAAATTTAAAGTCCGAGTCCACACACACACACAATCCACAGTCCCAGCAACGGTGCCATGGCCAGACAGCGGTCCAAAAACCCATTAGAGCGTTACAAGAGGGCTAGAAATCACAGCCGATTGTCAACGGGCGGTCTGAGTGGAAATTTTAATGATACAAGCAAGACGAAAAAAAAAACTCGATCAAACCAAGAATATAATACACTTTATGCAAATGTATAAGATACAAATACCTTGAATAAAAAGCAAACTACGAGTATGAGGTATTGTTACGAGTTTTACATTAATTACAGATACAAATTTGGGTGTTTAAATTACAGCACATGTTTTTAAGATACTAGAACAATTTTACCAAAAACCAGCTCATATTATTATGTATTGAAATAAGTCTTTTTGTCCATATTTTCATTGAATTATGTTTGAACAACACATTTTAAAGAAAAAATCCTTCTATATATATTTTCAAACCAGTCATTACTCCATATCTTATAACAATTTTATGGAGATCATTGCCAATAAGGGCATCTGCGCTGCTATGTGGACAGCTTCGTCGACATTGAAATAATTAATGGGGGCTTTCGGTGCGGGGCCGGGTTTTACACTAATAAACTAGTCGGAAAACATGTTTAAAGTGTTTTATGATTGCCATACCATGCGAGAGGTCGTCGGGGTCGCGCTGGTCGTTTTCTCGCCTACTCTTCCCTCCCGAGTGCGGGACTTTACTGGGTTTTTTTAAAGCCTCGAGCACGAAAGGACTGGTGTGAGATGTGGGAACCATCCGTGTCCTGCTGGTTGCTAACCGCAAAAAGCAATCTACACGTGTTTTCGAAATTAATTGTTATGATGGCTTTTGTTGACGCCATTTTTTGATGTTGTTTGTTTTGTTTTGTTTTTTTCTCTTCACTTTTCATGTTTCTGTTGACGCTGCCTGCCAGTGGCATGAGTGTGGAAGAAAGCCCCTGCGGTGTGCATCTGGCTACCGTTTAAATATTTGATGAGGGCATTCCAGGGTCGCTAACAAGTACTGTCAATTGTCTGTTGATATTATTTAGAGGCTAAAATTATGCAGAGCTAAACAGAACCCCGAGCACAGTTTTACACAAAATCAAAAGATAGATGCGGTGATCGCAGCGGTTGACAATGTTGTTGCAAAAATAAAGTTTGTTAAAGCTTCAATTAAAGGTTTTCCTATTAGTTGTGCGTTGATTTCTGCCGAGGCTACCAAATTTATAGAATAAAAACTGGGTTAGTTTAGGTTGAGCGGTAGTGAAAGACTGAAGAAACACCCCACTCACAAAGGCCATGTATTGGCCCGTCGTGGTGCCGCGTTTTGGACTTAACCCAAAGACCGTCTACCCTTACACAGAGTGTGTCACACCGCTTTTGAGGGCGTTGTCCCAGCCTGAGGCTTGAATGAAAGACAGGATATTTTTTGGGCTGATATCCGCTAGTTGTGAGAGATCCGATAGAAAGAAGGAGCCAAGATAGCGATTTCGGTGTTTGCAGAGTGCCGGACATTCGCTGAAAAGGGGGGGAACTCTTATGCTGGGTTATTTTTATTGCTAAAATTGATTTTAATAGTTGCAAGATCCACTCTAAATTCTTCAGTTCATTTTTAAATTTAACGCACATATATCATTGCATTATCAGAAAGAATTGATTTGATATAATAAAATAATATATTAACCTGATGATTTGAATTTTTTGTGCTTGGAATAGCTCGCATAGCTTCCACTTGAAATCTCACTCATCTGTCATCGATTGCTTATACTGAAGATCACTTTTGGAATAGTTTAGCCATTCGAATTCATTGCTAATCCCTTGAATATGAATTGTTTTGTGTTGGTTGCTGCCTACTTTTAGGCGCTAACTAGGAACATTGACCGCTTGGCTAGGTCACAACTTTGAACTTATGACGGCTGCGGCAATTTTCAATTTGTTTTTTTTATTTATTTTTTATTCAGTGCCCGCCCTCCTTCTGTTCACCGTTTTCCTTTCTCGCGTTTGTTTTGGGAACGCTCACTCTCATGCGGTCAGTGGCGTTTATGGTGTCGGTCAGCCGAGTTCCTGTTTGGATGCTATATTAGATGGCGGAGCAGCGCAGGGCGCAACGGAGTATGGCTCACTGGTCCAGCGGGGGGCGAAAACGCGGGAGATTTCGACATGCGGTTTGTTGGTTTTTGCGGGAAGGCAGCTGTTGATTTTTGGGTCCAATGCGTTATAATTTCATGCAGCCGCTCTGTTGTTGGTGGCGTGGTTTAAATTTAAAATGTGTCTACACATGTTAGAGGGATTGTTTGGTAAGGGAGCAGGAACTGGGGAAGCGGGTGTAACGTGCACGCCAGTAAATTAACAATAGCCTGGCCAATGTTCGCCCTACCGCTTGCCGCGCTTTTCCCCCCTTGTTCGACCGACTGCATTTATTGGCTCGTAAATTAGCATGCAAGTCAAATAAATTAATTCTTTTTTGCAATATTTGCATAAACAATTTTGCATAATATGCAATAGCCGAGCAGCACCAGCAGCAGCAGCAACAACAATAACCTGAACATCAAAATACAAAGTGCAGAAGATCCTAAAAAGACCAAAGGGTAAAATTTGTTTGTTATTACAAAGCACAAACAGCGAGGATAGCTTAGCAAGTTGTCGGTTTAAATGGTTTGTTTCAACGATGGCGTTGACTTATTTTTTCAAAGTAACGACTTCGGTAGGCTAAGCATTATTTAACCTTGTGTAAAATTCACTCTTAATATATTTATTTGCAAATATTTTAAATTCAATAAAACTTAAAACATGGAACACATGCTTACATTTTTACCAGGTCTTAAGTAACCGCTAAAGGCATACTATTCTAACTCATGTATCGAAACCTCTGAACAAAAATGACAAAACTCTTAAATTATCAATGTCTTTAAAGCCCGAAAGCTTTTTTGTTGCAAGTGAAATACATGAGTGTTTTTGTGGTTGCTTAGTTGCTTCAAATGAGCTATTAAATTATTAGGTCTTTTATAAATCCCCTATTGAATAAGTCAATGAACTTGTAGTTTTTTATACATACCTTGAAATACTTTAATAGTAGCTCCAAGCTACTTATGCATTTTCAATGGATTCCATTTCTTAACTATTAGAAAACAATGACATAAAAAAGATTTTATTTGCACTTCATCTTAAATATAAACTTTTTAGTTTGTACTCTTACACATATATGTTTTGTCAAAATCTTTGTGAAATATAATTACTTGTATATAATTTTTCAAGGTATCTCAACTACTTCACTTTAGCATCAACTTCATAAGCCACCCAACATGTTTGCCTGCCAGCTATATGCAATATGTCGTGCATACATACATACATATGAATGTGTAGACACGTGATTGTGTGTGTGTGTATTTCAGGTAGACCTGGTCGCATGACTAGACATTGGCTTCTCCAGGGAGGTAAGCGATGCGAACGAGAGCCTCATCCTTGACGCCACGGGGCCTGAGCTCCGTCCTGAGCCATGCATAAGCAATGCGTGCAACAAGGCAACGACAACGGCAACATTCGCCACATGGCTGGGCAATTGTCCAAGGGCTGCAATGGAGTAGACTTCACTAGAGTCAGATAGAGGGAAAGAGTGAGAGAGAATCGCTGACCATCGTTGTCTTTCTGTTTGGCCTCCTGTCCCGCTATTTGACATATTTTAATATGTAAATGCAATTTCTCCAATGAGCTACAACACTAGACTTTGTGTCCGTTGTTGTGTGTCCTGTCTGTCTGGCAATGTCTGCGGCTAATCAAAGATAAAAAGACGCTTCACAAATGACAAAGAGATGAGAGAGAGAGAGAGAGAGAGAGAGAGAGAGAGAGAGAGAGAGAGAGAGAAGCTAAGATATAGGTTTGAAAAGAGAAAGACTGCTGAAGTGAGGCTTATGCATGTGCAACAATTAATGTGTTGTATGCTGGATGCTCATCTTTCAACGCCATTTGCTGGCACACACTTCAACCAAATTACGCATACGCCGCGTGTGTGTCGAGCATTTAATAAAAAATGCAGATTCTAATGTCTGCACCGCAAATTGATGTGCGCAAATGTGCGCATAAACGACGCTAGATGGCGCACTTTACGCGTGCAAATTGACAAAGAGACGGACGGGATAAACAACATAAAAACAAACACACACACACAAAACACACACGTGGATTAAATTCACAGCAATTTTGCGTTTGATGAAAATAGACGAATTGTTTTTTATTGCTATGCCAGCACACTTTGAAGGTATGGAATATTTTTATATGCTTTGTGTTATCATAGCCAAATTATTGTAATTGTTTAATGGAACTGTAAAAAGATTACAAATAAGTTCATAGTTTTGATATTCCTTAAAGTATGTATTAAGGACTGACAGTTTCCGAAACTGAAATGCGATTTCAATAGAGCCCAGAGATTTTTGTTATGAAGAAATATTATGACAAAATTAAATAAGTTCGGCTTCAGGGAAGTAAAGATCTTATAGATGTGAAAGGCTCAAATCTTATCAATAACATACAATAGTATATCTGATAACAAAGAGTATACAAAGTGCGTTGCTTTAAATCATTATATCCTGTCATTCATCTCCCTTTCACAGTTCAACCAATTTTATGGCTTTGCCTTTAACTGCATTGTGCGCTTTTTTGTTTAGTGATTTGTTTTCCACAACAAAAACAACAACAAAGATAGTACTACAAAGAAAAGGAAAAAATAACACCAGCCACACACACACACACACACAAAATAAAGATGAGAAAAACCAAAACATGATGCCAAAGGCTGCGCCCCCGCTGTAGCTCTGGGGCTTTATATAAAAGCTGTGCGGCAGACAGGCCATCAATACAAAATGGCATAGAGTTGAGTGGGCGTTAACAATATGCCTGACATTGCAAGAGGCTGAAGGCAGGGTGAAGAGAAAGTTGTGTGTGTGTGGGGTGCGGGTGTGGGGTGGATTGTTCATTGTTGGCTGCCTTATAAATGCTGCGTATGTTTTGGTTTTTTGGCTCAACGACTCAACTCGTTTGCAATTTCTCTGCTGTCGCTCTATCAGTTGAAGGCTTCGTCCCGTCCCGTATCTCCTACTGTCCCTCCCTGTTCGTCAAACTGGTATTCCTGCTTGGCCAGCCAGCTAAAGTGTCTGTGAATATGACGCGTCACTCTGGGATCACACCAATTTGTTAAAAAACGTATCTTCGGGGCATGGGAATGGGAATGGAAATCGAAATGGGGCAACAGGAAGGGAGGAAGGGGCACTTTCAGCGGATAGGCTGGCCACATTTGTGCGCCGTTCATTCACTCAAAATGTCATCAACGTTGAGACGACAGATTGCAGCCATTTCTGCTGGAGTTTTTTTTTTGTTCCTTTCCAATTTTTGTTTTTGTTATCGCCTTGTTTGCTTTGTATATGAGTATGTGTAGATTTTAACAGAGGGTGTGAAGGGTATATTAGTTCAGCATCTTATTTTGTCTGCATTTATCTGACAGAACAATTATGAACTGGCAAGTCATAAAATACAGTAAATTTTGGTCATAAACTTAAATAAACTTTGCATTTTTGTGTGCATTTTTTTTTTTTTTTGTGTATATCATCCTTTCCGTTATATCTAATTTATTGTTAAGTATAATTACTTTAAATCTTCTGTTTATTTTCTTGTCAACAATAAATTTCAGTTAAAGTTATAAGGCGCATTTTTCAACCGCTATAGCCTATTTGTTTCATTTCTTGGCTGCCTTCAGATATTGGCCTCAGTGGCCCGCCTGTGACATTAAATCTGTTCTATCTTTGCCGCCCATATTACAGCCCTGTCAGCTAGTCAGTTAGGCAGTCAGTCAGTACGTCACTCATACGACGGCGTTGACATTGTCGAAAGACAGACAGAAAAAAAGAGAGAGAGAGACAGCAAGTGAATTAGATTTAAATTTGAATTTAAAAAGAGAATAGTAAGTAAATTTCCATCGTCGTCGCCGTCGCCGTCGTCATCATCATCATAATCGCATTCAACGCTTTATCAGGCAAAGGAGTAACGCTGAGCGCATTTAACCAACTGCAATGCAATTCATTTCATGGTTTGAAAGCGAACATCGAAGTGGAGAGAAGCCGCAACCTGTAAAATACCTGAACACACCAGAACATATATTCACACACATGATCCCATTCATATTCATAAAATTGCATAATCTCGAAGAGTCATAATAATCAAAAACATATTTGCGGGCATGCAGACTGTGTGAGTATTTCGATGCTGATGATGATGATGATGATTATGATTATTTGCCCACATGCAGCAACTCCTGCAGCATTTCCAGTACTTGCTCAGCATCCCCTCTTTTTCTCATTCTCCTGTAGCATCCACTCTTAGCGGCCAACTTGGCACAGAAATATTCCACATAAAACTTCAACATTGCTTGGCCCTGCCCAAAAATGAGTAGAAAATCTCTCGTAGTTCAGATTCGAATTTGGGTTTTGGTTGGGCGGATTTTTTTTTCGTTGTGTTTGGCTTTTTGGCACAGATTTTTGATACTGCAACAGCAATCGGCTATGTAGCGACCAAGTATGGCGGCAATAAACGTGGAAAGAAATACTACTTCATAGTGTAGCATGAGCGTTGTATGATTTTATTTATGCCACAAGGCACCAGGCAGAACCCAACAGGCAGAGGGCAGCAGGCAGCAGGCAGAATCCAGGGGCTGCTCCTAGTCGCTGTTTGGTCGTAAAGTTTAGTTGGACCCAGTGCCGTAAAAGGCGTTGGCACTGGCACACTCAGCAGTCATCATAAAACTATAAATTTCATATTTGCCATACACACCAGCACACAATGATAGCGAGAAAGAGGCGAGGGTGGTATATGTCTGGTAGGTAGTGCCTGGGAGTGTTATCATTAATGTGGGCGAGACTACGATGATGATGATGACGGCTATGATGATGGGCATTGGGTAATGTTTATGGTGACGCCTGGGAGCTTTGGTTTGGGCCACCATTTTACCAAGGCTTTACTGCTGCAAACAGAAGTCTTTACATTTTGTCTTTGACTTTAGTTTCAGCTTTAGCTACCTGCCGCTAAGTGTTTTCCTGTCTGTTGCACTATATGACTTTGTCTGTGTGTTTGTCTGCGTGTGTGTGTGTGTGTGTGTGTTGCTATGTAGAGCGTGCAATCATTTTATGAGTCTGAGTGATCCCTTCGCACAAATGTCAGGGGCAGTCACAAATACGAGACAACACTCCCTCGACCCCTTGGCTGCTTGCTGCAGGAGTTGCCGCAAATTTAATAAACTCGAGGCGTGCGTTAGGACTTTGGTTTGGCTTAAGGTCTTATTGACATTGTAGGGATAACGATGAATGTTCACCTAAATACTTTACCCAACTAGATCAAAATGGCTGATTTTCCTAATTTCTTTTTTCGTTTTTGATTTAATATTCAGTTTGTGAGTCAGAAAAAAAAATTCTCGTTGCCGTTGCTATACACCTCAGTTTGTTTAATTTCCTTTGTTTTTGTGGTGGGTTTTTAAATTTAGTTTAAGAATGTACATCTTTTAAGATTTGATAAAAATCATTTTTATCCATAAAACTTTAAGCAGAACAAACAAACAATTACGTGCGATATATAAACAGCCTCAAGTGAAGTATGAAACAAAGAATCGCAGTTCGAGTTTGACAGAATCTGAAGAATGACATTTGAGTTTTTACAAAATTAGCAATTATTCAGTAACAGTTATATGAACTCTGACCTCAAAACTGTTTACTTTATGGTTGTTTATTTAATGTTTAAGGGTGGTCCTAAGACATATGCATTTCAGCTTTGATGATTGTTGGTTTTTAAATGAGGTACATATTGAACTTTTGCACTTTGCCCGCCTGCTGTTTGAGCTTCAAAATACTGTATGACTGTAAAAGGTATAATATTCTGACATGGTGACCCTTGCCTGCCCATATGATTACTTTAATTGATAACAGCTTGCGATAACTAGAAAACTAGTGCAAGACAGAATAAGTTTGTTGTATTTTATACCCATACCTTCAGAGGTGGATTATAATTTTTTAGAATAATTGAACAAAACTTATAATATTGCAGTTTGCACTTTTACAAATAACTACTAGCCTTTATGCTTCTGATATGTTCACTTTCTAGCATTATGCACTACGACTTGATTCTCAAACATAGGCGTTGCATAACTCATTAAATATGCATAGTGCATGGAAGGTGAAGTACTTGCTATCGGGAACTTAGTCGAGTCATGTTATGCAACTGTTTTGTTTTTCATGTTCGGCTTACTTTGCACTCTTGCTTTTACTCAGACAAGCAGCTTTTGAATAGCTTCATATACCCAATTACATGACATAACTGTAAAAATTTACAATGCAGCATATATACTACACTAAATGATGTGCCATGCCAATGTATTAGTACAACTTCCATGTGAGCAAACCCTACCCCGTCACACTCTTGGACATTTGTATTCCCAACCGATTCAACTGACGACAATCAACGTAGTTTGAAAGGGCATGATGGTAGGTAGAAAGTGTTTGGAATGGGTGAATGGGGCATTATTGCGGTTATTGCAGCACGAAAATTTGTAAACGAAACGGAAACTGCTCGTAACGATATCAATGAAGAGATGACATGGACCTAGGACAACACCAACGATGATGATGGTAGTGATAACGATGATGATACTCATGATGCCTTTAGACTGGCTTTTTACTGCGCTGATGACTGCCAAATCAGACAAATGTACGCAAAAACCGCACCGAAAAACTTTTCACCAAAATGCACAGAGCACCATCACCTCAGGGCATTATCCAATACTGCTTTTGCGACTACTCGTACTGCTGCTGCATCAAAACTTGGCCTGTTCGTATTCCAGCTTACTGTGTACTTATTTCCTTCTTCTTGTTGCTGTTGTCCGTTCCTTTGTTTTGTTGTGAAACCTGGCGGGAGGAGAGAGAGCTGACTCGGCAGTTGGCAGACACTGAACGATTGATGTGTGCAATAATTATCCAAAGTTGATTTGTTTGTTTGTACGCCTGGCAAAGCGTAAAAGTCGAGCTTGCCAATCGAGCAGCAGCCCCGTTAGTGCTGAGTGCTACCCCTACTTTAAGCCCTGCCCACCCCCCACTGCACAGCCGACCTACCCAATGCGGTAATACTGCAAATGAGTGTTATTATGGAGGCGGACATTGAAAGTCGTTTGGCAAGTTTTGATCCAAGTTTTCTGTGGTATAGTTTTTGGCAACTTCGACGTTCCTTCCTAGTATGATGCTGCTGAATAGATAAGTGCGCTGTTTAGTTTTAAAGCAACAGCACAAAAGTTTTTCTTGATGCTTATAAACAAAGCAGAGCAGCAGCAAAGTTTTTCAGCATTGCGGTTTTCTTAAGCACTTTCCATGATCCTCAAACTCACAATTGAAAGAGTTGAAACAGCCATAAACTAATAACGTGCATCAAAAACACATTTTCGGGATTTTGTGTTATTTAATGAATGTTATTTATTGTTATGTTATTTAAATCATGTATCAAGCATCTTGTAATAAATACATATAATATCATTAATACTTTACTTTTGATATAGGTTCATATAATGTGTTGAAATTTTTGTTTTTAAGTGTATTTATAATTCGTTATGGTCTTGCTTTTATTTCAGTTGCCTCTTAACACTTGTGCTTCTGATTCTCTTAACTTCAATTGAGAAATTAGTACATTAAGTTTTCTTTTGATGCCCCTCACAAATAGATCGGCGTATTTATTTGAATTGCTCAAACGAGTTTACGGCGCAGAACAAACACACAAACACTCCCACACAAAAACACACACACTCACACAAGTCTAATAAAAATAAGAAAACTTTTTGTTAAAGTCGGTAAGCTCACTCTTCAGTTCAACAGTTAGTTACTCACTCACCCCCGACAACAATTTTTTGCCCCCTGCCCCTTATACTCCTGTTGGTCTAGTTGCTTTTACTGTTGATTTACTTTTAGCCTATTGGCTTGGCATTTAGTTCGAAGTCTAGTTTTTAGTATTTTTATGTTCCATTTGTGAGCCGAAAATAAGTACAGCACACGATTTAAGGGGGTTGGGATAATGCTTGCCACACCACCTCTTCCCTACAGCCCATCGCTTTATCCAGCACAAACGCAATCAAAATACTTTGGCTATACAATATATTGGCGCAAAAACAAGTTCAATTTCAAATGAAATTCGGTTTGTTGAAGAGCAGGAAGGAGGAGGGAGGAGGGAGAGAACGCTATAGATAAACATTTATAGATGGATACATATGTATCTGCAGGATGTAGGAGACAGTCAAGATTCAAATAAATATCAACAATACACACAAACATACACCTTTGTCTATGTGGCTACTGTTTAAATTGCTGTGCTGTTGTGTTGCTGTGTTGCTTCTAATGTAGAAAATAGTTGCGAAATATTTTGCCAAGTAGCCCAAGTATCGAGTACAAGCCAGAGAGCCATGTCTAGTGGCAGTTGGCAAGACAAACAATCAGTTAAGAGCTTTAGAGACACACACATACACACTTACACATAGACAAGTGCATACATTGAAGTGCCCTGCTCTTTTATTGAACTTACATAACATTTTAGCTTATGGCCAGGGTTAGAACACTGGACCCCAGACAGACTCAGGGGACAATCAGAGGGAATCGAAATATGTTACTTTGATTTCCGTGCAACTTCCTTTAGTCTGACTAGCTGTTCGTGTGTGTGTGTGTGCGTGTGCGTGTGTGTGTAATAAATATGCGAGAGTGCTTAAGATCAAATCAATTGATAAACAGCATAATAAACTTATATCCACTATTAACATAAAATACTCTGGAATAATATTATGCAAAAAGTAATGCGAGCCAAAAAAAAACATACACATACATACACTAAGATATATTGTAAGTTTCAACTAAATTCAAGTACTTTTTTCACAACTCTCACTCGT
Organism: Scaptomyza flava; assembly: GCA_030179655.1. Taxonomy (NCBI): domain Eukaryota; kingdom Metazoa; phylum Arthropoda; class Insecta; order Diptera; family Drosophilidae; genus Scaptomyza; species Scaptomyza flava. The sequence continues at coordinate 20,949,327 of JARNME010000404.1, forward strand.
TCTCTTTCTCGCCTTATACGAATATGTACATACGAACATACTTTACTTACATCAGAAAATGCTATTTATTTCATATGAAATGCTTTTGATGTTAGCATATTGAAGACGCAAGTCAGAACAATGAATATGGAGCACATATAGAAAGTAAGCGAAAAAGAGAGAGAGCGAGAGAGAGATACCGTGAGAGAGTAAGAGATATATAGCTTTTGGCTTGTTTGTGCAAGATATGCGAGTGTCATAAATTGTGTTTATTTGGCAAGAGGCAATGAGGCAAAAGAGGAATTCGTATAAAAGTGGGATAACGTAGTATGTGTATAATAAAGTTACCTTAATTACCTAACGATAACATATTCGGTTGGATGACGTAATCAACCTTAATATTCCAGCTTAAAAACACAACTGTAAACAGTCTTTGACAAACTTGATGAGCAGATTTTAAGTCAAATGCAAACAAATTGCAAGTACATCATTTTATTTGTAATTTATTTGGTTTAATATAAGTATGTATTTAGTAATATGCCAATAATGAAAATACATGTAAAATTAATTAAATTTATTGATTAGCATTGAACTAACCGCAGGCAAGGCGATTAAACAAAATATAACAAATATTTTAAAGCATAAGAACTTTAAGTTATTCACTTATACTTCCTTCAGACATGAAAATCAATGAAATCATTTTCATACATTTTCATGGTGCTGAAACTGGTATTCTAATATTCGAGGGCACTCGCCAATATTAATTCTATTTAACTTTTCTTTTTTAATTATTTTATTTATTCCAAGCGTTACACCCATTTAAATGCAACTTTACTACTTAATTCTCGGCGCGGCCCTTGTCTCTAATATTATGAGCTGAAGGGCGTTTCGTTACGCTCCCCATTAGCCAAAGAACATTTCCATGAACCCAACGTCATAATTACTGCGACATTTTTGTATGCCGTTTCCTAAAAACGCCTTTGATATGTCCAGCGGGGTAGCAGTGGGTGGAGGGGGGATGTTGTACACAGCAGTTGATTGCGTGTCCCAAGCTCATAGGCGCCATATTGCACACACACTTTAATTTAATAAAATGCTTGTAAATGCGTACTCACACATGAATCCCGAGCCCAGCAACGTGAAAATCCAGTCTTAGAGTTCCGTTCCTGTCCTCGACTCGATGCTATGCCTTTTTATTACATAATGAGACCCAGTCGCATTTTGGGGAATGCTCTATACTTACTTTCACCAATGCCAACACAAGCAGCCCCCGCCCATTTTGGACGCCCACGCCTCATTACAAATTCAACAGCGTTGCCAGTTTCCTGTGACTGAGTTGGCCACAGAGTGCGTGATGCGTGCACCTGCAGCGCCGTGTCGCTTGCTACCTTCAGTGCCCTTGGCCAACCATCTTCCCTTTGCCCCTTCCACTGCCCCTTTTGCTGCTGACGTGTCGGACATTACAAATTATGCCCAGAAGCGGCGGCAGCCAGAGGACCACCATCAATGTCCAACGCCACAGCAGCAAAGCCGACGTCGATGCCGACGCAGTTACGAGACAATGACGTGCCTCGATGCGGCAGTGGCACAAGCAGCAATAGCAATGACGTTGAGCTGGGTTTTGACATCGTAGGTAGAACGCGGAAAATGTGGCAATGTGGCAAATGTGCCACAAACGAAATCGAAAACGCGACCGTTGTAACCAGCTCTATCTCGCTCACCTTTTACTTCTGTCTATCTGCGTCTCGCTTAGATATCTCTGGGGAACACTCAAAAAATATTATTGGTAGGTTTGAATGTATTTTTGTATAGTTTATATGTAATATCTTTTGACCTAAGAAGTTTTTTTGATTTATCAATGTTTTTTTTTAAGTGTTTTCACAACTTTTTCGATTTGAAAAACGTACATGCTTATTGTTGTGTTCTCTTAGTGTATTTGATTTAATTTGTAACGCTAGAGAGATTTTTGGGTTGCCTGTTGTCTTTCCTCACGCTGCCGTGCATAATTTATTGTGTGTGTTAGCAACCTTTTTGTGGTTTTGCGCATTGTTTTCACATTCGATTCGATGAAAGGTGTTATAAATATACTACCACTATAGAGAGTTGTAAAACGCCCCCCGTTAGTTGTTGTTCTGTGTGAAATCTTAAATTGCAGCTCTCATAGATGTTTGTGAGTAGTTCAATTGATTGTTGCGTGAGCTATTTTATAATGCCAATAGAATGTGTTGTATTTAAGGACTCGACTATAAGTAATTTATGATACTATGCGGGCGGTCTCAGCTACTATTAAAAGCAGTTCGTGCACCGCTTTCCAAATAATACAAAACATCATTTAATTCCTATTTCGATATGCAGCGGTGGTTATGTGGTAAAGAAACTGGCATAAATGATCGTTGAATTTGTAGCAAGCATGTGTGTGGTAAAATTCTTAGTTGGTAAGTGAACAGGAATCAGATTGTACAGATAATGCACACATCCACCACTTTTCAGTCATAAACTTACAACAATCGTACTAATTATTCAAAACTAGTAACTAAATATAAATAAAAACAAGTGGAAACGTTGCAGTCGGACGCAACCGACTGCGGTATACTCGATACCAGTATTAAAAATTTTGATGCCCATCCATGTGGGATGTCAATTGCTATCTTCATACCAAATTTGGTGACTCTAGCTCGAAGTTTGTATAAAGTGGGAAAGGGGGGCTGGGGGCGGTATGGTTAAGCGTGGCATTCAAATTTTTGCGCAGATCTATGTGGGATGTCAATTGATATCTTCATACCGAATTTGTTGACTCTAGCTCGAAGTTTGTATAAAGTGGGGAAAGGGGGGCTGGGGGCGGTATGGTTGGGCGTGGCATCCAAATTTTTGCTGCAGATCCTTGTGGAATGTCAAATGCTACCTTCATACCAAATTTGGTGACTCTAGCTCAAAGTTTGTATAAAGTGGGGAAAGGGGGGCTGCGGGCGGTATGGTTGGGCGTGGCATCCAAATTTTTGCTGCAGATCCTTGTGGAATGTCAAATGCTACCTTCATACCAAATTTGGTGACTCTAGCTCAAAGTTTGTATAAAGTGGGGAAAGGGGGGCTGGGGGCGGTATGGTTGGGCGTGGCATCCAAATTTTTGCTGCAGATCCTTGTGGAATGTCAAATGCTACCTTCATACCAAATTTGGTGACTCTAGCTCAAAGTTTGTATAAAGTGGGGAAAGGGGGGCTGGGGGCGGTATGGTTGGGCGTGGCATCCAAATTTTTGCTGCAGATCTTTGTGGAATGTCAATTGCTATCTTCATACCAAATTTGGTGACTCTAGCTCGAAGTTTGTAAAAAGTGAGAAAAGGAGGGGGGGGGGGGGGGGCTGGGGGCGTTATGGGTAGGCATGGCATCCAAATTTTTGATGCAGATCTTTGTGGAATGTCAATTGCTATCTTCATACCAAATTTGGTGGCTCTAGCTGAAAGTTTGTAAATGGTGGGGAAAGGGTGGCGGAATGGGTGGGCTTGGCTCCAAAACTTTGATGCAGATTTTTGAGGGTCACTGCCAGCTATCTTCCTACCAAATTTGGTGGCTCTAGCTCCACAACTCTGGAAGATACACGCATTCCCGTTTTTGACGAAGCGTTGGGGTGGATGGGGGCGGCTAGGGTAGGATCGGTGGGCGTGGCATCCAAACTTTTGATGCAGTTTTTAGGGGGTCATCATCACCTATCTTGGCACCAAATTTGGTGGCTCTAGCTCAAAAACTTTGGGAGATATAGCCATTTCTGATTTCAAAATGCGGGGGGCTGGGGGCGGAATGGGTGGGCGCGGCTCCAAAACTTTGATGCAGTTTCTTGGGGATCGCTACTAGCTATCTTCCCACCAAATTTGGAAGCTCTAGCTCCACAACTCTGGAAGATACACGCATTCCCGTTTTTGACGAAGCGTTGGGGTGGATGGGGGCGGCTAGAGCAGTTTCGGTGCGCGTGGCATCCAAACTTTTTTTGATGCAGTTTTTTGGGGGTTGCTAGTAGCTATCTTCTTACCAAATTTGGTACTTCTAGCTGCAAGGATGTGTGAAATATGTGGATTTATCGGTTTTGAGTTATCGAATTTATCGATTTGCCAGCCCCCCAGTTATCGTAGAACCCCCATCTTGACACTTTAATTTACTATCCCATAGATAAAGAGAATTGGAAAGTTTCAAGTCTCTAGCTTGAAGGGTGTGGAAAAAACTTGCATACATACGGACGGACAGACGGACAGACGGACAGACGGACAGACACCATGACGGACATTGCACAAAACCAATATACTAGTTACCTTCGGTATCGAGTATAATGACCAAAATTTATACTTTTATATATAGGATATATAAAAAGACGTCTATAAACAATTAAAATTTATATTCATCATTTAATCACTTTTGTAATGGTTTTAGTTTTTTCTCAATTTTTGAGTAGACCAATTTTAGATATTTTAACTATATAAATTTAGCAAATCATTTAATTGCATGCTTAGCTACTAGATAAAATTTTTTTAATACTGAAGTCATGTTCTAGGAATTTTTATTGAAAATTTAATCGAATATATACAGATATATTGTCATTTAAAAAATGCTTGTGCATTAAGTAACCAATGTTGCACTCGGATGCCTTACGGCAATATCATTAACCCGCACCCCCAGCCGTACTCAATTTACTTTAGTGTTCGGGGAACTTGGTTTCTCCCCGGAACATTTACTATGTAGATATGTAAGTGTGTAGGTGTGTACGTATTCAGCCGCTTGGTTGACTGACTGACACATTACTTAACTTCCGCTTCCTGTCGCACACACACACATACACACCCACACAAATAATCATACACTATCTCGTAGATACTATAGATAATTTGAGAGTTCTTTGGCCAGGCTGTGGCAAGCGGCGGCAGCGACAAGGCCAGCGATGTGGCAGGCAACAAAATGCGTGCACGCATTTCTCAAATTCATTTGGTAAACCTACAACGCGCCAAATGTCAGAGAAATTAAATTTAAACGCTAGGCAACAATCCATCATCTGGTAATTACTGCGTCAACACGCCAGCACATGCAGAGCAGAACACAACGGAACACAAAACAGAACAGAGCACAACGGAACAGAATGAAGGAATTGCCGCTCAGGCAGCAACGTTAACTGACATGTACGGTGGGGGTGGGTTGGCAGGATAATGACTTGACTTGTCTCAGCTTCCGCTAAACTTAAGAGATTTGTGCGCCCAAGTATTAGGTAAAAGATCAGAAACCAGAGACAGCCCAAACAGACAGCTGGATAGACAGTAAGTGCATTGCCTCATTAGATAAAATTGAAAAAGATAAGAACTTATCAAAATAGTATCTGCATTGATTAATAACTTTCATTATTTAACAATCATTGTCTTTCTCTCTAAGCTCTGTGCCTAAGAAATTCAAACTTGGATGCCTCTAGCAACTGTTATTGACAGTAGAGCTAAAAACTGGGCGTGTTCGTGTTGAAGCGTTAATTAAATGTCGATGGGGTGTTTTTGCCCAAATCGTCAAAACACTTAGTTTCTTTTTTCCCACTTTTTTTTTGCGTACAGGGTTGCTTGTCTTCTGTTTTCACTCACATTCCCCGATTGCCCGGGGATCAACATATTGTCGAGTTTTTGCTACTCAGCATGTGGTATGCAACTTGCGCTGCCTCTGGCACTGGAAGGGAGGGGGATTCGACGAAATGAAATGTCGATACGAGTAGCGGAAGCACTCGCAAAATGCTTTCAGCGCACAACAACTCGCAATTATGTTGATGTTGTATAACCAAATGCCTACACACATAATAAGTGGGTGCTGCACCCTTGATAAAGTCGACCTGCAATTTAGCTACATGAAAACTGTAAACATAGTGCTTTTGATAGAAATGCCAATCCAAGTTTGACTTAATAAAACATGCAAAATAATATACATAATGCTGCAAGCCTAATTTGTAAATAAAGTCGTTTCGTTTTTAGGATGCTTATTAAAATTATTTTTTATATTCTTCCTTTTTGGTATGATAAACTTGATAACTTATTTCTTAATGTAAGTTTGTTTGACACATCTGTTTGTTGCAAAATTTTGTTTATATATATAATTTTAACTTGTGATTACTTTTCCTTCATATAAAAGTTTTTTGTCGAGCTCTGCAAATTAATTGCACTTTGGCCACCATTTTGGCTCATCAGAGCACTGAGTGAAATCCAGCGTGCTCTCATAATTTGTTTGGCATACGGTTACATAGAAACACACAGCAGGACATCTGCGTTGCACAAACTTCCCCATTATAAAACTATAGAAAATTATGAAATTAAAAATATACACACAACATGACACACACAGCTACAAAACTCTCACACACGCATGCATACGCACACACACACACACAATGTAACCACCCAAAAATGTCTGGCCGAGAAAAGTAATTCAACTGTCGCAAAAATGTCGAAAACAGCTTTGCTGCTTTACATTAACATTAAACAAAAAGCCCGAGAAATAATAAGTGGAAATTATAATTACAAGTGCTCGCATGTGGTCCCAGAAATTCCAGCATACAATAATGTACTTTTCTATAATGTGCTGTGCGATGTGGTGTTCAAATTTTCTAGGGTCAAAATGCCACAAATATTTCAAGTATCGCCACATCATTAATGTGGCCAAGGTTATTCAAAACTGTTAGCAGTATGATATGCTGATATTTAAATATGAACCCAAATTGTGCCCAACTCAAATGAGTTCCTGTAAACTTTGGAGTTTAAACACCCTTAAAAGTTGGGATGTTCTCTAAAATGAAAACACAATATCGCAAACTAAACTAAAGTGTATTATTTCGTGTAACAGTTGCCTATTATACTAAACATTTAAGATACAAAACAGATTTGTCTTTTGCATATCGCAATAATCAAAATCTGTAAAATAATGTTTTAAAAATTACTATTTCCCACTTTAAGCTATATGTGTATAGAAATAAATAAATTAAATTTTTTTTCTTTTTCATTCAGATTTTTATGAAAGTGCATTAAATAAACTTTCATTTTTCTTGCACACTTACGATTATGTGGTTTGTTTTTCCATTCTAGTGAAAGTTGTTTTGTTAAATAAATAATGGACAATGTACGTTGGTGAAATTGTGTTGAAATTTGGAATGTGGTTCTCAAAGATTGTAGTATTTTATATTGCCTACACATATATTAATAGGCATGTGCAAGAGACGATTTATGATGCGCCACGCATGCGGTTAATTAGACAAACTGAACCGAATGGAGGTCACAGTTGAAAGATATGTGTGTGTGTGTGTGCGTGTGTGTGCTGGGGAGCAGTCAAAGGAGAAGATGATACTCATTTTCTCGTCCTTGCCTCAGCGCTGTTATCCTTTTCAATGTCACACACAACGCATCATGTTTTTATCTAGACCCAGCTAAATCGCCAACCCTTAGCTCAGATTTCAAATGAAATGGGTAGAGGGTTAGAGGGGGTGAGGTTGGGTGGGCTGGGGGCAACTTCAACTTTTCGCTTATATCATTTAATCTTTAATATCCTTTCTCAGCGTTGACTTTGGTGTTCTTTTCTTTGTGTTGTTGTTTAGCTCTTGTTTTTGTTACTTTCACGTTATATGTGACGGCTTGTCTTAAGCAATGTCTTTGTGTGTGTGCGAGTGTGTGTTTGTATGGATGAAGTCTTTTCTAGATTTATCACTTGCCACAGTTGCTGTTGTTTTGGCATTATTTTTACACACATAAGGACTCATAGACTCATACATGTTCTTACATAGATCCATACACCCATATGTATATACTTTAATGCTTTTTTGTTGTGTTGCTATCGTCCTCATGGCTCCTGGGCTGCTGCTGCAGCTCGTCTCCACATTGTCAAAGCTTTTTGTACGGCCCTTTTCTGGCAGCGTTGTTGTTATTATTCTACTTGCTTTTGTTTTTGTTGTGCGGCATTAACAAGCTACAGCAGCAGCAGCAGCAGCCAAAAATATCTTTATGCCTCATAAGTTTAATTTGGCGCAAATTGTTTTTATTTGCCGTCAGCGTCGCCAACAACCAAAAAAACTAAAGGCAAATGAAACTTAAAATTATCATTTATTCGGCTACAGAATTCTCTGTACGAAGTGAATTCTTGTCTTTTATTTAAACAAATTTCCATTCCATTCTTAATTCAAAAAATATGTATGTGCTTATACTTATATTATTCTAATAAAGCTATTTAGTTTTAGTCACGATTATTGATGACACAAAAAAACAAATCGTGCGATGGATTTGGCAATATTGTCATTGTTGTCAGTGTGACTGTGACTATAATCATAGAAAAGCAAACCCTGTGCACTTAAAAAGCACAGGGTATATTTTGAGCTACAAGGAGTTACATATTTGTGGATAGAGTCCAAAAGAACAGAAAGGGCTCACATGTGTGTGATGATGATACAAAATGGCGTACGTTATTCGTATGCAGACATTTCGTTTGGCACATCTACAAATTCTTTTTGAATGTCATTAGTATAATTGAAAAAGCCATTGGCACAATGCCAACAACAACAACAACAACAGCAACTACAATAAGAACAGCTAACCAACCAACAATCGACAGCAACAACAAGAGCTGAAAAACTAACTGTAAACGCCGCCATGCGACACGCTAAATCCAATAACAATTTTACCATGCTGTTTCTATTTGTTTGTTGTTTTTTTTTTTTTGTGGAAAAGTTTAGCGACTTTTGCTGCCTTGCACTGTTGATAAAACGACAGCCGCAACTGCAACAATATACAAACAACAACAACAATGGCAGACACAACACACATACATACATGTCCTCCAGTTAAAAAAGCTATCGAAGTCTACTGCATGTGCATAAATTTCCTAGTCTGACATCAGGCGAATATACATGAGATATTATGCCTAAGCAAGTCCCTGTCCCTATCCCACTTTAAGGTCTCGAAATGCAAGCATATATATAGACTTCAACTCGTATATATTATCCATGAATGTTGCAATATTTATGCTCGATGCAAGCGAATAGATATGCAAAATTATGTTATGAGACTTTATCATTTAAGTCGATAGAACAAAACATAGAAAAAAGTTGTTAAATGAAGTTTTTAAAAGAAATGTAACTATTATTCAGGGCTGCTCAGTGCTAAATATGTCAACTTTATCAACTAACTAGTTTTGGGATTGCCTTTTGTAGTAATGCATGTTTTTAATGCATATATTGATTTCAAGAGCACTGCAATTTGGCTCTGTAAAAATCCATCCCATAACATACTTTTTTCAAGCTCCATTAACGTTTGCTTTTTATACTCGATACCGAAGGTAAAGAGTATATTGGGTTTGTGCAATGTCCGTCATGGTGTCCGTCCGTCTGTCCGTCTGTCCGTCTGTATGTTCGCAACTTTTTTCCACACCCTTCAAGCTAGAGACTTGAAACTTTCCAATTCTCTTTATCTATGGGATAGTAAATTAAAGTGTCAAGATGGGGGTTCTACGATAACTGGGGGGCTGGCAAATCGATAAATTCGATAACTCAAAACTGATAAATCCTCATATTTCGCACATCCTTACAGCTAGAACTACCAAATTTGGTGGGCAGATAGCTACTAGCAACCCCCAAAAAACTGCATCAAAATTTTGGAGCCACGCCCACCCATTCCGCCCCCAGCCCCCCCGCAATTTAAAGTCAAAAAAGCGTATATCTCCCACAGTTTTTGAGCTAGAGCCACCAAATTTTGTGCCAAGATAGGTGATGATGACCCCCCAAAAACTGCATCAAAAGTTTGGATGCCACGCCCACCGATACTGCTCTAGCCGCCCCATCCACCCCGACGCTTCGTCAAAAACGGGATGCGGATCTATCAGAGTGTGGAGCTAGAGCCTCCAAATTGGTAGAAGCTAGCTGGTAACGACCCCCAAAAACTGCATCAAAATTTTGGAGCCACGCCCACCCATTCCGCCCCCAGCCCCCCCGCATTTTGAAATCAGAAATGGCTATATCTCCCACAGTTTTTGAGCTAGAGCCACCAAATTTGGTGCCAAGATAGGTGATGATGACCCCCCAAAAACTGCATCAAAAGTTTGGATGCCACGCCCACCAATACCACCCTAGCCGCCCCCATCCACCCCAACGCTTCGTCAAAAACGGGAATGCGTGTATCTTCCAGAGTTGTGGAGCTAGAGCCACCAAATTTGGCAGGAAGATAGCTTGCAACGACCCCCGAAAAACTGCATCAAAGTTTTGGAGCCACGCGCACCCCTTCCACCCCCCTTTCCCCACCTTTTACAAACTTTGAGCTAGAGTCACCAAATTTGTATGAAGATAGCAATTGACATTCCGCATAGATCTGCATCAAAAATTTGGATGCCACGCCCACCCATACCGCCCCCAGCCCCCCTTTCCCCACTTTATACAAACTTCGAGCTAGAGTCACCAAATTGATGGTATGAGGTAGCAATTGACATCCCACATGGATCGGCAGCAAAAATTTGAATGCCACGCCCACCCATACCGCCCCAAGCCCCATAGCCCCCCTGTCACCACCTTTTACATGCTTCGAACTAGAGTCACCAAATTTGGTATGAAGGTAGCATTTGACATTCCACAAGGATCTGCAGCAAAAATTTGGATGCCACGCCCAACCATACCGCCCCCAGCCCCATAGCCCCCCTCTCCCCACCTTATACAAACTTTGAGCTAGAGTCACCAAATTTGGTATGAAGGTAGCAATTGACATTCCACAAGGATCTGCAGCAAAAATTTGAATGCCACGCCCAACCATACCGCCCCCAGCCCCCCTTTCCCCACTTATACAAACTTTGAGCTAGAGTCACCAAATTTGGTATGACGGTAGCATTTGACATTCCACAAGGATCTGCAGCAAAAATTTGAATGCCACGCCCAACCATACCGCCCCCAGCCCCTCTTTCCCCACTTTTACAAACTTTGAGCTAGAGTCACCAAATTTGGTATGAAGATAGCAATTGACATTCCACAAAGATCTGCATCAAAATTTGGATGCAATTCCACCATACGCACCCCGCCACCCCCTTTCCCCACTTTATACAAACTTCGAGCTAGAGTCACCAAATTTGGTATGAAGAAAGCAATTAACATCCCACATGGATGGGCATCAAAATTTTTAATACTGGTATCGAGTATACCGCAGTCGGTTGCGTCCGACTGCAACGTTTCCACTTGTTTTTCTTAGTCGTGTCATACTCAAACCATTTTTGACCAAGACTGAACCAAATTGCTTTGACTTACGATAGATCAATCATTGATCCTTCACATTACTTCCAAATCATTAAAGACGACCCATTTTTAAGCCCATGCTCAAGTCATTAGCAATCTGTGCGCGCCCTCATAATAGAAAAAGAATTTCCAAATCAACTGTCTCTCATAATTCGTTTGATTCATTTGTTTCGTTTGGCCCTCATGCCACACGGAAGCTGCAGTGGCATTGACAACTGCTGCAATTTCATTTAATTAATTTTTAATTAATTTTTATTTAATTTTTCTCTACTGATTGTAAAATTTTGATATTCGTATGCAAACAAAACAAAGTGAAACACCCTAAGCAACCCCAAACATTAAAACTGAAAATAAATCCAGGGCCAATCTGTTGTGCATGGCTTTTTATCAAAAGCAGTTCAAGAGCAAATGAAAAACTGAGCACAGAGAGTCATCCATCATCATTGCATGCCCTGTGACCCGCCCCGATCCGTTCCGCCGCGGTTGTATATAATTTAAAGGAACCAAAAAAAAAAAAAAAATGTTTATTGTCAAATGTCACAAACACTGAGAGTGAGAGACACAAACGTATTAATAGGGCGAGAAACGGGAGCGCAATTCATTTTTTAAAAATTTATAGCAATTTATAATTTTTCGTTATTGTGCGCTTGATTAGGCGAGCAAAGGGAATACCCCTATTTGTATTAGATTTCCATATAACTGCAAAAATAGAAGGAAAAGAGTTGAATGATGGAAAGTCGAGGCTGAGGCTGAGGCTGAGTCTGAGGTTGAGGTTGAGTTGTCGTCTGGGCCTTGATTAATTATTGGTCTGGTGTTCTGTGTTGTGCTGCGGTCTGGTCTAGTCAGAACTGGTCTGGAATGGTTGAGGGCTTATGGTTTTCAAGGCTGTGCCCTACTATGTGTATGACTATCGATGTTTGCGAACCCGGAGCAAAAAGGTTTGCCACACTGTGCAGAAGGAGGACGACATCGTTGTTGGCGTTAATTGCTGGGTTTGTGCGCCCCAGTGAGCGCACGAGTTATGAAAACTGGTATTAAAGGCATTAAAACTGAAAGTAGCAAGCGAATGTTTGAAGAGCAGTTAGAAAGAGTGAGAAGAAGAGAGCGAGGGAGTAAGAGCGAGAGAGCGAAGACCCATCGCACAAAAGTCCTTGCCAGCTCATCCTGATGCTGTGACCGCTTCAACTGCTGCGTTGCTGTGATTACGTTCAGTGCTTTGGCTGTGTGATTATGATTTTGTAAAAAGGATTAGGTGCATATTACGATGGTCCTAAACACACTTACAAACACACACACACATATACACACACACACATACAGCTACAGAGTGCGCAACGCAAACGAACCGCGAAACCTCGAACATAAAAAGGAGCTGGTGAAAGACGATGCTGGCGGCAAGGACAAGTACAAGCAACCAGGACGACTACGAACCTGCCAGCTGTCCTGTACGACATTCTGTACTACACAACAACAATAATAACAACGACAGCAAGGGCAACACCAACAATATCTAGTAATTATTGCCCGTGTATAATCTTTATTATTGCTGTTTTGTCGCTGGTTAAGGGAGTTGTGGTGTAACATCTATCCATCCCCATGATGGAATGCTCCATTAAGCCGTTAACAATAACATTAGGCCACAGTAAGCTAGAAACTGCTGCGATAGGGATTTTTCTCCGTTTTGTCCATTTGTCGCATTGTGACATCCTCGCCGCTCTGTTGCGTACAGTATCCTTCCTTTCTTAAAGGATCAAAATATTACATACTTTTGTTTGGATATTGTTTAAATTTCTTAGCTTGAACTTAGTTAAAAGAGATGGAAGTTATCTAATAAGCAGAAGTAAACTATAAAGAGGAAAACCTGCTTCTTTAACGAAAAGTTAAGTTGCTAAGTGGGATTTAAAGTTTATGAGTACTTTATTATATTAAGTGCATAATAAGGGAGTCTTAAGAAAACAATTAAAAGAGAAGACAGACTAGATAGTTTTAAGCTTGAACTAGAATTCTTCAAAAATATTCTTGAGCCTTCCAATATTGTAATTTTCCCAGCTTTTAAAAATGAGCAAAAGACAATGTAACAAAAGTAGAGCAATCTCTAATTGAATTGTTATGGAAACTAACAACTGCTGCAGGATTATTTCATTTAGTCTTTTTTTAAAGCCAGTTTGAATCTAATCAGATTAGCTGCTGTGACCTACCCTATTCATATTACACATAAGCCTTTGTCATTCATTATAACTCAATTCGCAATCCCTTGCAACTCTATGCCTCTTTCTATTTTTTTTTTTTTTTTTTGGCAGCTTATGTTGCGAAGCTCTTCGATCAATCTAAAGCATGCGAATCCTTTAAGGGTTCGTTCAGCTGTCATGCTGTTGCTTGGTGTAAATCCCAAGTCAATCCTACACATACATACACGTACCCAAAAACACATACACACACACACACACACACATTTAGCGAACTTCACATACGATAAGCCAAGAAATAAACCTTCAGCACCCTATTGACCCATTCTCTAAATCGGTTTCCATCAAGCAAACTCTTCGAATTAGACAAAAACTCAAGATGCTGCAAATTTGTAATCCTTGCTCGAAAGACACCGAATTTTTCACTTATCGCTGCGGGGCAATAAAAAACCATTCATACACACACACAGCATTACACACACCCTTGTTGGGTGTGGACAAACCTACCCCAAGAGTAACATACACACTTATTTAAGTTTTACTTTCAGTGCGATGTTGTTTTTTATAGTATTTGAATTTAATTTTATTTTATTTTCTTCATGCCTTCATCTTTCATATATGCAACTATGCTGGCGATAAGTTATTTGAGCAGGACACACTTTCGCACACACAGACACACACACATGTGCATGTATGGAGTAGGAGCCAACGAATTTGTAAAATTCCAATTAAGAATCTTTGGTTTACTTTGTAAGTTGACTCTCAACTTATTTAGAAACTACACAACGACACATGGAGGGGAAATCCTTACATCCATACACACACATACGTAGTCGCCGAGACACGCACACTTAAGCGTAACAATGAGGACACGAGACAACGGCTAGCAAAAACAGAAAATAAATAAAAGCAAAACAAACTAACACACACAGACACAAACAAGAACTTACACACACGCACATGCACACACAGAGAGAGAGAGAGAGAGAGACTGTGGCACTCACACACAGACGCACTTAGCTCAGCAGCTGTAATCCTAGAAGGACAGGACGAACGTGCGCCTCGCCGTCGTCGTCGTCGCTCTAATGGACGAATAAATTGCCTGTGAATGAAATGAGAGTACGCTGACTTTCGGTCCACACATGCGTGTGTATATGTCTGTTTGTCCCCGGTGGTGGGCGTGGCAGGACGCACAACTTCTGGCAAAGACTACAGCGCACTCAAACGCAAAGCAAAGCAAACCAAAACCAAAGCGAAGCAACACAAAACAAACAAACAAACTGAAACCAAACCAAACCAAACGAAACGAAACGGATGCCCGAGACACAACTAAAAACTAAGAGCGACAAGCAACACACAAAACTTGCCTGCAAATCTTTTCTCGATAGTAGCTAAAACAACGTTATGGGGTTACATGGGGTAAGCTTTGTGGCAGCGGCGCAGTGGGTTGGCCTGCTCATCCTAGACCCTGTCCCAACGAATATGCGCCGAAATTGGCCATAAAATAAAATACGAGACGGCGGGGCCACGACAACAAACCAAATACTTTGCCACATTTACTTCCTTATCGCATACCCTTGCCATAAGGCATATTGATCTTGAGACTATCTTGGGCTTATCAAACATAAATCAATGGCTCCACGCTTAGTTCGTTCCCTGCAAATTGTGGCTATATATATATATATATTTTTGTTAACTAATTTTCTTTTATTTTGTTTTTGAAATAACCATTCAGTTCTTCAGTTCAAATATAATTTTGTTCAACTATTGTTCTATTTTGATTTAATTAAAATTGCTCAGTTTTAAGTGTATTGAATTTTCGTTGTAATTAAGCTAATATTTTAGGTAGCTGGCTGTTTTCATGACATAAGCAAAGTTGAGACAGTGGCGCTATCAAAAAGGCGCCCAAGACGCGAGTCAGATTCAGAGTCAAGCAGCGAACATATGTAGGTCAACACAATGTTGTTGTTGTCGTAGCTTATGAATTGCCAGCTGAATGTCGACTGTCGGTGCTCTGCTTACTGTTTGTTGGCAAAATTTTGTTTTCATTTTTCAAGGATCAGCGTTGGGACGACAAAAAAAATCAATACAGAGTCAACGGGGACGTAATGATAAAGTAACGACAAAAATATTTCAAATGACGATGGACGAGATGCTCCGAAAACAGAGAAAATTATCGGTGGATGCCAAGTTAGCAATAAAGCAATTAGCAGCCAACAAGGGAGATAATACAACTAATTAAAACTAAAAGTTATGCGTCAGCGAATGAGATTTTTATTGAGAACAAGCAACAAAAGAGAATTAAAGACCTT
The DNA here is from genome assembly GCA_030179655.1 of Scaptomyza flava. NCBI lineage: Eukaryota > Metazoa > Arthropoda > Insecta > Diptera > Drosophilidae > Scaptomyza > Scaptomyza flava. The sequence continues at coordinate 20,965,060 of JARNME010000404.1, forward strand.
GGGCAAACGAAAGCAAACATATCGTAGTTGTTGTTGTGGCACAGTAGTGTGGCAATGCCACCGCAATGGGTGTGGCTGATGTGTGGCCAGGGAGTATTAAAATGTGTTCCATGGTTTCGTCTGCACTACATTATGTCCTTATAATTCACAATTAGGCAAACGTAAGCATAAACCATAAGCACCAGCCATAATAAGCTGCAGTGACTTAATTGTGAGCCAAAACATAAATGCGAACACGACATAAACAAGGCCCATAAAGGAAACTGGCTTTCGCCATCGTATCAAATATTGACCCCATCAGATAGCGCGTCACAGCATTTCACTTTATTAAATGATTTCACAACGAACTGAAAAAGGAAAGCAAGGAAAATATATCAAACGATAAAAAATTTCAAGAAAATGGATTAATCATACAGGGCAAAAGAAACAAATAAGAAGTCCGTATTCGAAAAAGCTCGACTAGCAAATGCCCTGAACCCTAGACATTTCGCGAACAGTCATTGTGAGCGTATACAGAAAACTTCATTATCTTAAATTATCTTCAATTTTCACTGGCTATCGTAATTTTGACCGAATTCAAGTGTTAAGAGTTTTCGATTTCAAGTTTATGTAAAAAATGGAAGGAGCTATCGATAGTTGAATACAAAATTGTTCCGTCCAGGCTTTCGGAGAGCTTATATTCGAGATCAGCAGTGCCAAGCTCTAAGAGTCTCTGAGGTCGATGCGTAACACCTACAGATGAACATGGCCAAATCGACGCGGCTGTTGTTGCTGTTCAAAAGTATATACACCTTATGGGATCGAAAATTCTTAATTCTTTCTTTCACATTCACTTGCACAAAACCATTATACCCTGGATTCCATTTTATGGGTTCAGGATAGGATATGTTGTCAAAAATAAGTTATACCAAGAATCAATTTGTTGCGGCTGACTTAATTGATTGAATAGTTTGATTAAAAAGTGTCAGTTACCTGAGTGATTTATTAATTTCGTACAGAGTTTAATATTTGACAGAGAAGTTGTCTGTGGCAGCTTCAACTTGTCCGTTATCCATGGGAATTTGCTTAACACAAGTTAACTTATTTAGTAATAGTAAATTTATTTATTTTGTTAAAGTGCTATTTATTGAAAAATAATAAACGATAAGACTTTCAAATAATAGTTACACGAAAATAAAAAATTTGTACTTAAGGCTACTATTTAAAATATTAGGCATAAAAAAAAAAACAATTGATGTATGCATAATGGTTCAACATTGGTTTCAAGGATTAATGAAAATCTGAAAAATTAACTTAATCAACCAAAAATCCATGTTATTGTTCTATTAAATTATTTTAACGGAGTGAAGAAAGGTAATGGATAGCCAAAGATTAAACATTTTATTGCAATATAACGTTACAATATACGTTAAAGTTACCTGACTTTTAACCTTGCATTTACTCTTTGATTTTGTAATAATTGTAAGTCAAGTATTTTTGTTCTGTTCATGCTTTATTCTCTGTATTTCTGATTCTCTCTTTTTCTTCCGACTCCGTCCATCTCATTTTGCAACTATTGTCAAGGCTGTTGAACATTGTTAAATTCAACAATTGAACAATTCCTTTTCGGTAATTGCTCAACTTGACTGCAATTTTGAGCTGCAATTTTAATTAAGGCTAAAACAGTTGTTTTTCTATTTTTGCAGCGGTCTTAATTGTTGCCTATTTATTTTGTTTGGCCTGTTGTTCATTTAGCTTATGTTGCTTTTGTTATTTTTTTTTTTTTTTGCTGCTGTTGCTGCCTCAAGGGCCTTTTAGAGACCTAGTTTTCTAAACTGCTGACTGCAATTAATTGTGTTCTAACAGGGAAAAAAATATGCTTTTAAAATTTACCCATTTATTAATGAGTTCGCATTGCATAATGCATTAATTACGCATTTTTCGGTTATTTGGTTATGCGAAATTATTTATTGCTAAAATGCATTAAATTGAGAGGCTTATTTATCAGCTGCTCGACGCCATTAACTGACAAATTTCGCTAATTGCATTCCGTTAATAAAGTACGGCAACAACAAAAGTAACAGCAACGATAGCAACAACAAAATGCGCAACAAATTTATTGCTATGTTACATAAATTATCAACCAGCATACTCCGTAATTCCAGCTCCTCACCCCCTCTGCAACAGCTCCACCTATTTTGTTTATGCTGCAAATGCAGTCTAATTGCAACGCACATACAGTTACAAAATAAAAGGAATGCAACCATTCGACAACTGTCTGCGAATGCCCTATAAATATGCATCAATGAATGCCAGGGCCAACATCAACACTTTCTCCCATCTACTCTACTCTCCTCCCTATCTCACGCTTCCTCTCTGACACTCCCTCTATGCATCCACCTAAAAATTTGAACCCGCTTTGACGCTATTCCTTTCAATGATTTTTCGCGCATTATAATTTAAATGAACTTTTGCGAAAAGCAATTAAATAAAATTAAATTTGTGTTCAGCTTAATCCGGTGCTCAGCTGCATGCATATTTCATGTTATCCTGTTTCACAATGAGCACCACATCCAAACCCCCCTCCCCCCCCCCCACCCCTTTCCAACCGCATCATGTAGTAAAGTGCGTGCCAAGCCGCCGCATCCACTCGACAGGCTCTAGCAGTCGACACCTCCACGGTCAGCAGGCATACAAGTGGAGCAAGTGAATTGCCTGGACATCACAGCACAAACGTCCGGACGCCAGGGGGATGTAGGAGTGTTGCTGGTATGAACAGTTGAACGTGCGTTTTGTATGGTACTTTTCATATGAATATGAATTGCTTGCCGTTGTGTTAAGTGGCAGAGTTCATTAGTGTGTTCGTGCACGTGTGTGTGTGTCCTTGTGTATCTCTGTGTGTGTGTGGTGTGTTACATGTTGATACGCAAACAGTTACATGAACATACATTCATAATTATTTATTCGCCTACATATAAAACTTTTATTTCATACTCAATTTTTAGATTGCGTTAACACCAGAGAGAAAATATATATTTAAATAAAAATGCATTAAGCAAGTTTATTAAGAAATAAACTCACAAAGAAAATAAAAACAATTGCGAAGGCCTTCAAGAGGAATTTTGTCTGTATTTTTAATTAAGAGTCTTACATGTACCATTAGATAGAATCGGTTTTTTAAATCAAAAATTGTGATTCAAAAAATAATATTTGCGCAAAATAAATGAAAATTGTTGCTTTTCCAATGAAATAAAATATTTCATTCAATAATTTTAGCTGAAAACTCACAATTCAAATAAAGAAATTCCCCTGAATCCTAGATAAATGCATTTTTCAATTCGTCAATTCAGTAAATTGGATGCCACAGAATGCCAATTGAGTTGTAGCTGAAATGGAATTCTCAATGGAATTATTGCTTATCAATTCAAGGAAGCAAATAATAACTATCACATTGCTTTGTTAGGTTACAGAAGTGAAGATTTTCCAGAAGCCTTTACTCAAATGTGGTTGAAGTCCATTGCTCATGTCGAAAAATGTTTTAAAAAATGAAATACGCCGAATTATTTAAATAATAATCATTTTGATATGTTAAAATGCCAACACTTTTTGTTTATTGCCAAAAAAGTTTTTTTTTAAGACTGCAAAGACTTAAAACGATATACATTTTTGAAATAATTTTGTTTATTATTGTTGCTTGATGTTTTTCCATTTGATTTATTTCTTGTTCTCTTTCAATTATTTACTGCTTTGTATTTCTGCCACATAATTTGCGACTGCTTTTGCGATTATTTATAATAAGTTTTCACTTACAAACTAAATAATGGGCCAAGTTTACATAAAATTAACAAAAACTTTTTCTTAATGCATATTTTTCAATTTTCATTTTTCTTTTTATTTAATTTGGTTCCATATTTATGTAATAATTGCAAAAGTGGATTTTTAGGAACATAAAATCTTCTTTTCTTATATCTTCAATATCAAGTTCTTTCATTATTAAGTCAGCATAATTTGTTCCATAAAAAAAACTACTTATAAATAAATGACTAGCTGCTGAGTTAAAAATGCTTTAATGCTGTACAATTGAAAATGCAAATGTAAATGTAATTATGTATTTATGTTTGTAATTTGTATACCCTTGCAAAAGGTCTACAATATAAGTTTTAACTGTATGCGAAATAGTGTATCTTTTATAGTACATCGTACTGAACAAATACAATTTGTAATCCACATACTCGGACGAAACAGGAATTTTTTTAAATTACTATATCACTTTAATGTGTTTTTATTAGCCTCCATAGGAGCCATTTATTGCTTATGGTTTTGACTGCAAGGGCATTAAATCTTCGATAGACCGAAGAAAAATATATCTCTTCTTGTATTTGTTAATCAAGTTTAAAATTGGGTAATCTTGCATATATGTAAAATTTTTTATGTACGAGTGAAAGTTTTTTTTTTATTTTTTTTTTTTTGGTTGTGTTTTCTGAAAGGGTGTTTGATTTAATTATGTTTAAAGTTGCGAAAAACTTGTTACTTCTGCAACTGCTGCTGCACTTATCTTGTTACAAAAATAAAAAAAACAAAACTAAAAATGTTACTTTGTTCAATTATTCAATGGCTCATTTTCATTGCTCTCTCGATTTTGAGTTTTATAGTATATTATAATTAAAATACTAGTAAATATTCGGTCGTATTTAGTATCTCAAATGGAGTTTTTTTTTTTTATGTTATAGCTTTGCTTGCATTTAAATTCTTCTGTGAATGTTTTGAAACGTATTTTTGTTTTCTTTTTTCTCATATATAATTTATTGGCATTTGTAAATACAATGCATATATGTATGTATGCTATTTATGTATTTATAAATATGTGTGTGAATTTATATATGTACAATACGCATACATGCGCAGAATATTATTCATTTATGTGTGGGAGCGCGTGTATGAAGGTCTGCGTTTGGTTTTGTGCTGAACGCATTTTGTTGTTTGTTTTACATTTTTTTTTTATTTATGTTTTTGAATATGTATGAATTCGGTTTCTTGTATGTGTGTGTTTGTGTGGCACAGCCACACTACCACGCTGGCAACAGTCAATCAACAATAATGCTTACCAACTACTATGTGCAGGTTTTTTTCTGTTGTGTCTTTTGTTGTTTTAATGGCATGCCATTAAATAATTTCATTAAATGCTTTGTGTCAGGCATGAAAGGGTCGTCCGTTGTTAATTTTGTTGTTGTTGTGAAAATGCAGACAGTTCCTTCGATTAATTTACAAGAAACATATATTGTCAACAATAGCATTAAAACAAAAAGCACAACGGAAATTTTATCAAACATTCAATGCATTTAAATTGAATTAAAAAAGGAACTGAAAATAAATTTCCTATTTCGTGACTATAATAAGTTATTTAAATTATTAAATAGCAAAATATAATATAAAAACTTGTGAATAAAATAAATTTAAACAGTTTGTTATTGTTAAATTAAAATAATTTCTCAAACGAAATTTATTAAGACCATAGAATATTAAAAACATAAATTGTTAAAATTATTATTCTGTGAAGGGATATTATGATACTTTTTTGTACATTTTAATTTTAGTAAAGCTAAAAAAAAAAAAATTGTACTAAATTTTGGACTCATGGAAAAACATTTCATTAAAGTATATTGCATCAAAATTTATAAAGTTAAGCTCCCAAACAATCATGAACTCTCTTGTAATTTTCTTGAATGAATTCAGTTCAAAATAGTTCAGTTGAGCTCGATGGATGCTGTGTGTTGTTTGCGGTTGGTAGGCTTAATTGTTATCAATAGCAGCGTCATACCGTCATCATTATTGCATTGCTGTGGCTCACAAGTGTACATGCATGTGTATGTGTGTGTGTCTGTTTTTTATTTTAAATGGTATGAGTGTGTGTGTTTGCTTGTGATTTACTATACATTTATTTTTCAATCGTTGAGTGTCAGCGATTAATAATAATATTTTTATTATTATTTAATATTATTTTTTCATCGCAGTTGCTATGATGGCTTTCATTGTTTGGGTTTTTCGCGATTTTCGTATATTGATTTAATTGCTTGATTTTTATCATACAATTTTCTTACATGCTAATTAATTTGCCTGGCCAACGGGCTAACTGTCTCTGGTTTCGTAGTGTTTGTGGTTAGAAGACCCTTTTTTTTAAAGCGTATACCAGCGCATGTTATTTTTTTTAGTGTATGCTAAGTTCTTTTGGCTGACTTGGATTTTAGTTGCTCTCTGCTCAATAATTCTACTTCAACATTGAGTATTATTGATCGTTCCCTTGCTGTAAAAAAATTGTTTGTATATAAATTTTGTTGACATACTTTTTGCATAGCAAATAAAAATGTTCTTCTGGTTTATTGAACAAAGTATATTTTATTAAATTATTTTAATTGGTATTTATGAATTATAATTAATGCTTTAATAATTTAATTTATAGTCTTTTATATACAAATAACTATGATAAATTTATGATAATATAATGTTATTTTATATATTTATACAATTTAATTATTCATCGAACCTGTTTTAAGTATGGTTGAGTTTTTTTTTTCAATTTTTTTGTTTTGTATATGTATGTACAAGTAAATCAATTAATTTAAATAACTAAAAGTATCAGTCTGTGCCACTGCCCCAAAATGTATGCTATGCTTTTTACTCTTCTCTCATATTTCTTCCTTGCGGCAATCGATTTTTGTTTTGAGTGTAATTTATGTATTAAGTTTCAGTTGTAGTTAGTTTGCCATGTTTTTTAAATTCACTGGTTGATCTAAGTGGCCACACCTCCTACATGGCTTGGTTACGCCCACAAATCATGCAACGGCTTGCTGGCTCCACCATCATCCATCTCGTTAAGACTCAGATTGGACTCGTAGTGCGTCAACTCCGGCTGTCGACTGTTGTTGCTGCTGCTGCTCATTGTGGCACTGCTTTGCGTGGCACTTCCGCTCTCCAATCCACCGCAGCCGCACAATAGCTCATCATCCGCATTGCAATTGCAAGGCTTCTTGCAGTTGTAGGCACCTGACCCTGCGGGCGGCACAAAGTTGGAGCTGAATGAACTGGCCAAGGCTGGCGCCTGACTTTTCAGCGAACGCTTGGCAGTGCCTATGCACTCGCAATTATTGCTGCCACCCACGACACCACCACCTCCTCCTCCTCCTCCTCCTCTCAGTTTCTGCTCTGCATAGTCGACGCTATCGTAGGCAGGTGCCTGTCCAGCAGCCAAATATGCTGGAACCGCATACTCGTGTTGACTGCGTCGATGTTGCTGCTGTTGCTGTTGTGGGTTGTGATGTTGATGCTCCAGTGTTTTGGCCATGCCTACAACGCTAAGTTCACGCTGCTTCTTAGTCAGCTGATTCATGGTGTTGAATTTGCAAGCAGCTGCAGCAGCTGCGGCTGTTGTTGGTATGGGCTTGTAGCCCCTTGCACCGCACTCATTAATCGTTGCATAGTTGTTGCTGCTGCTGCAGTCCGTGTAGAGCTTATCTGCAATTCGTGCAGCTGTCACGGGCACTGGAACGCCAGCAACACCGGCTTGAAACTCATGTGCAGTGGCATACATATTCACTGTTGAGCTGCGTGAGGCAAGGCAGCCAGTTACTCGTTTGTTGTTGTTGCCACGTCCATGGGGTAGTGGCAGGGCAAGGCGCAACTTTTGCCAGAACTTCTTGTCATCCCACTCGATGCACGTGCTGGTCCTCAAATAATGCCGCATATCCAAGTCGATGTCACGTTGCGGTAAGTCTCCGTACAGAATGAAGACGACACGCTTCCTCCTCTTCACCAGCTCATGCAGAGCACTCTTGTACTCGAAACGCGTCCACTCGTTGTACAGAAAGTTCTTGGACAACACCAACACAAACTGCTTGGCACTCTCCGCAGCCTCAATTAAAGCATCCGTAATATATGCATTAATATTCACATCGCGATAGTGCAAACACAATCTGTAGCCAATTTCACTCTCCAGGGTATTGGCAAGAATCTGATTGACGAAATGCTCATCCTGCAAACTGTACGCAAAGTACGCATCATTCGGTCGTTCCTTGTCCAGCTGGTCCACAAAGCTTGGTGAGCGATAACAGAAGGTGGTCAATAGGCAGCTGTTGGAATGCGCCCACATCTTCAACTCGTGGCGATAGCAGAAGAGTCCAAAGATGAGTCCAAAGAAGCCAACAAAGGCACATGTGGCAACTAGTAGCAGTGGCAGCAAACCCTCAATCTCATTCGTGTGCATATAGTGGGCGACACCATCGCGTAGGGTGCACTTGGTGCCATTCTTCTCGCGGAGCACACTCGTTGCATTGTTGTAGATGCAGCTTACTCGCGCCGCATCGACAATTTTCTCCGAGCTCTGCGACAAATAGTTGCGAAAGCGTGACAAGTAACCGCACTCGCAGCTCCATTGGTTGTCAGCCAGACTAATCTCTACCAGATAGGGATTGGCGGACAGCTGCCAGACCTCAAAGTGCATTAGACGATTGCCATCGAGACGTAAGACTTCCAGTTTACGCAGCATTTGAAAGCTGCCATTGGCAATGCTTGCAATACGATTCGAATGCAAGTAGAGCTCTCGCAGATTCTCCAGATTGTGAAACTCATTGCCCTCCAGCGAGATAATGTGATTATCCTCCAGATGCAGCACAAGTAAACGCTTTAAGCCGCTGAATGTTGTATTGTAAATATGCGCCACATTGGAATTGTTGGCATAGAGAACAGCAAGATTCTTTCTGCCCAGAAACGAATGACCGGCGAGTTCAACGAAGTTATTGCCATCGATGTAGAGCTCTGTAGTGTCCATGGGCACACGACGTGGCATCTCCGAGTAGCTAGCTCCCGAGCACTCGACAATGTTGGTGGACCAGGTCTGGTCATGGAAGCAGGTGCAGTTGGTGGGGCAGGTCATCTCACAGTCGCAGGCATCGAACTCACAGCAGTGGCAAACAGCGAAGCAGTGCGTCTTGTAGGTGCACAGAAAATGCTTTGGCTCTGCCTCCAACAGTGGAATGTAGGGACGCTCCCGATTATTTAACAGCTTGCAGTAGATGGTCTCTAGATCCATGATGCGTGGATATTGTCGGGAGGTAATGTGATTGATTTTTTGCAGCCAATCAATGTTGCAGTCGCAAGTAAAGGGGTTTCCTCCAATGTAAAACTCGGGCAGAGACCGGTGTTCCGGTACGGGGAGAATGCGCAGAGACTTTATATCCAATGTGGTTATCTGATTTGCATACAGATCCACTCGTGTTAAATTTGACTTGTGCATAAAAGTATCCGGATCCACAGTTGCTATCAGGTTATCGTTCAAAAAGAGCAACTCAATAGAGTTCGGTATGGAGGCAGCTGATATGCGTTGCAGTTGATTAAAGCTAACATCAAGAGTTTGCAGCCGCATTTCAGCATCCAGGCCAAATCGATTAGACAGCAGACCAAGGCGATTCTTGTGCAGATCCAGCCATTGCAGTGTACTAGGCACGTGTCCATAATCGAAACTCTCTAGCCGATTGTCGGAGATATTGAGCCAGAGTAACGAGGGCATGTTGCTGAAGAGTCCGTTAAGGTCGGACAACTCGTTGCCATCAAGGCGTATGGCCTGAATGCTGGATGTCATCTCGAATGCGCCCGGTTCCACAACAGCAATGCGATTCCTAGCCAGATTCAGTATCTGGAGGCTGGGCAAATCGCGAAACGTATGCATCGTTATATTCTCCAGATAGTTACCAATCAGGCGCAGTCCATACAAATTGCCTAGACCCTTGAAGGCGTTCTCCTCCAGCACAGCAATCATGTTCTCCCCTAGATCCACGGTGCGTAGGAGACGCATATTTCGTAGAGCTAGTGGCACTGTCTTAAGTTGATTGCCATTTAGGTTGAGATCCTGTAGAGCGCTGCAGTTTCTGAATGCCTCGGGATGTACACCAATCAGTGCATTATTGTCCAGAGATAGCAGCGAAAGGACATAGAGCCCATTCAGAGCGTAAGCATCCAAATATTTAAGTTTGTTGTGCGAGAGTAGAAGTGTGTGGAGATTATTCATGGGTGCAAATGTGTCAGCAGCAATGTTCTCCAGTTGATTGTGGCGCAGATTGAGAATCTGCAGCGTATACAAATCACTGAATATTTCCGGCTCCAGTTTGGTCAGCTTATTGTGCGACAGGTTCAGCAGGACAAGCCGAATGAGACCCACGAAGGTATTGCGATCCGTCCAGGTTGAGGTTATTTGATTGAAGGAGAGATCCAGTGCTTGCAACTGGTCCAGATTGGAGAACAACTGTGGACTAAGCACACTGATAGAGTTGTTTTGCAGATAGACCTCCTGGATGGTCTTCGACTGTTCCGCAAACAGTTCGGAGGGCAGGGCAACAATCTTATTGGAGCTCAGATTAAGTACCTGCAGATTCTTCAAACCACTTAATGCCTTGTCCGCTATCATCGATATCTCATTGTTGTTCACATGGAGCACACGAAGCCGACGTAGCGTGCCAAATCCATTGGCGGGCAGCAGAACAAAGTGATTAAAGCTGACATCGAGCAGCTCCAAATCCAGGCTACAGGAGCTAACCGCACGCCTACCCGCCTCTGTAGTTGAACTAGAGCTTGAACTAGACTCCGTCGAGGTTGGCGTCTCCTTGCTGCGATCCCTGAAGCCCAGCTCATTGACATCCTGCAAGCGATTCTCACTCATATTCAAGGCAGACAACTCGGATAGTGCACAGAATATATTATCAGGCAGCGACCAAATGTTATTCGAGCTCAAATCTAATCTCTCCAGCTGCCTTGTCACAGCAAAGGCATCCGCCTCAATCTCAAAGTTCAGGGCCGGCCACAGAATATTGTGTGTGCGCAGCGTGAGATTACGAAGCTGCTCCAAACCATCCAAAACCTGGCGTCCCAGTTTACCCAGCTTGCAGTACTGAATCGACAGCTGCTGCAGTCGTGCTAAGTGGGCAAAGGACTGCGCCTCTAGGCGACTCTTGGCCATGATCTCGTCATTGCACAAGATGTGCAGGGCGACCGTGTGCTCTGCGGGAATCACACTAAAATTGGTCGTGTCAAATTCGCTGTTTACCGTTCGCAGATTGCAGGTCAGCGCAATTTCCGGGTGCTCCAGGCCCGCAGCGGGCATGAAATGGCAGTCATCGGGCGCATCGTACAGGCCCGCATCTCCGCCAGAAATGGGCCTCAGGGTGCGTGCCGGCGACTGGGGTTGCAGAAGCTGTGTGTTGGAGACACCCGCTTCGCCCATGATGGCATTCGAATGCGATTGCTGCTGATGCTTGCTGCTCGACAATGCATCCGAGTGTGTGGCGACTCCGGCATCTTGACTGCTGCTGGTGCTTATGCTGGTACTGCTACCGTAACTTACCAAGAGCAGCAGGCAAAGGCAAAGGCAGAGGCACATTGGATTCGACTGGTTATTCATATTGGCATTCATTTTTGTTGATTATTTGTTGGTTGATTATTTATGTGTATGAGGAAAGAAAGGAGAATCCTTCTCTATCTTATTTTTGTTGTTTTGTATTTTGTGTGTTGGGGATAAAAACGAAACGAAAAAAGTGAGGAAACGAAATGAAAATCAATTCCAATTGCTGTTGGCCAACAACAGAAAGTCTGCGCACATTTTTTCGGCTGCTACCCTTCCTTCGCACAGAACAGTTAATTATAATTGGCGTGGCCAAACTGAACAGCTAACATTACATTCTGTGCACTTTCGTATTACTTTTTGGCTTCGGTTTTGGTTTTGGTTTCGTTTTCGGTTTTTGTGTTTTATTTTATTCGTTCGTATTTAACTCGCGTCTTGTGTTGGGAATAGGAACCTTGTATAAATTTTAAGTGCTGCGGCCCACTCACGACACAACGTTCTTTTATCACAATTTTATGTTTGTTGCTTTCAGTGGCAGAAATTGTAACGGTTCACGTTTGTGGGTTGCATGCGTGCGTTCGTCTTCTCTTACTATGTCTGGCGCGCACGTTGGCTGAGTGTTGACTGACTGCCACAACGTGCGCAGCTCTCACTTAAATAGAGAGACGGACAGCAAAACGTAACGAATCGTGCAGCCGAAGACTGCACAACAACACATGCATATGGGAAATTTTGGACAAGCGAGAGCAGTGTCTCTCTCTCTCACAGCGGGAGCGCAAGATTTTTAAGGAAATTTACTCCGCATGAATGCGTTTGCTTGAGAGAGAGTGAAAGAGAATAGCTCAGAGATGCTGCCGCCGCTTAGAGGGTTTCTAATCGCATCAAACAGCTGGCGCCCTTTTTTTTGCCTCGGTACTTTTTGCTCCTCACTTCCTTGAGAGCACCACATCCTCTTTAGCGAGTCGAGTCGAGTCGAGTTGAGTTCGAGTCGGTAACGAGAGCCCAAGTCGTATCCCAGACTACGACTTTGTCTCTGTTTTGATAATGAAAATATATGATGTGCAGGCCAGCGCCAATCTTCATACAAATGTAATTTATTTTTATATACGCATGTGTGTGTGTGTGCGAATGTGTATGACTCCGCTCCCGGCCTGTCTGCTCTGAGTGCGTTTGTGTGTGTGTGGTTTTGTGTGTGACATATAAAAGTAATAATTTCTTACATTCCATTAAATTACAATAATAATTTTAATTAAACTGTTTTGTTTGCGCTTGAGGTAACATTTTCTCGACTCTCGGCTTGATGACTTCCTTTTCATTCAGAAATTATCGCATGTCCTTATCTTTATCATCATTATCGTGTTTGGTTGTCATTGCTTTTATAATGATTTCTAAAATGGGTTTCGCAAATGCTCTTTTTTTCTGTGCCGTTCGCTTGTCAGTTTGTGTTTGTGTGTGTGTGTGTGAATTGGGGTAGGCTTAAAAATCAATATGCTGCAGTTTTGGCTTGTGGTTGTTTAAGATGATGATGAAAGGGTGCAAACAGGAACCTGTCAAACAAGGATATGCTTCTGAGCTTCTGGGCGTAAACGGGTCAAGCGTCTTAAACTATAGCAGACATTTTTTTTATGGCATATAGGAAAAGTTGTTATTGAAAAGAAGACGAGTTGATTTCTAGTGTTTTATAGGAAAGATGACCATTAAGATCATACGTGGAATATTATTGAGCTTTTTGACTTTCAACTACATTAAAACTTGACTTAAAGTATTGTTAATTTAATTCTATGTTAAGTTTCTTATTTTATTGATGTTCCTCTATTATATACATACTCCAATGTAGTTGAGATTGTGTCTAATATGATATCCTATTAAAAGTAATTAGTCTTTATCAGCAACTGCTTCCTGATGGAGATTTTATATTTTTATAGCTCGACATTAAAGCATTTTCCCGTTTTATCACAATTAGCAATAAACAAATTTATAAAATAGGAACATTAAAGAAGGAACATTGATGTTTTATACTTTATAATAGTGTTTATATAATTAAATGAATGAATTACTTAAACATAATATTTCTTCAAAGTAAAATACCATTATTACTCACATTTCCCACAGTTCCAGCATCTTATCTCTCAGATCCTATGCAAAGTTACTGTAAACAGATAAAGCTAATGCATTTTCGTTTTTTAAATTCGCACCATCTCAAAGTTAAGCATCTGATCAGGTAAGTAGATGAGCACCTGTCACCCCTTGGCTGTGTTCGGTAAACACAAATCTAGGTACTGTAATCAAGATGCAGCTAGTACAAAAAGAATCTTTTCAGCGCGTTTGCTATCTTTATAGAAATCGGTTTAGAAAATGCGCAAAAATGCAAAGCCGCCATGGGCTTCATATCTGAGTAGTGATGAAGATGAAGATGTAGATGGAAGATGAAATATGCTGTTGAGAGGGACAAGGATGTATATCCTAATGCATCTGCTCTTTTCGGCAAGCCGATTTGCTTGTCCTCTAATGCAAAAGCCAATAGTCATGCACAATTCACAATTCACAATTGTGAGGGACGACAAATGGGATATGAAAAGGGAAGGATAAGGTAAACACTTGCGGATGTAAAAGATTATGCTCCTAAAGAGCCAAAAGAAGAAGAAAAGAGTGAAGAGTACAGTGCGGCGGTGCAAGCGAGGTGGTCCAGTTCCATTCTAGTTGTCTTCATTTCTATATACATATATATTTATAACCATTTTTGCTTTAAAAGGACATTTTATGCTCATGGCAATTTATCTTCAAAATAAGTCGCTTTTCTCTTTCAGGGCTGCATTGAGGATACAAAAAATTTGTTTGTCAGTTTGCCTGCCTGTCTTTACCGAAAGTGTCCTTATGAGACTGCATTGTGCAGCGCTCATAAAAGAGTGTCCTTTTTTTTGGGTACGGAAGCAGGAAGCTGGGCTCGCTTGTATGTAGGTAAAGATGTCAAGTCACCCAGTTTGAGTCTAACCTTGCCTATCATATATGTACACACATATATTTTTCTTAATATAATGTCTATTGATTTTTGGCTTTTGATTGTTTACTTTTTATCGTATTTTGACAACTAAATCGCCAGACAGCCCGGCAGCCAACTCATGCTAGACTAAGCCCACCCAGAGCCAGGACCAGGCCAAGACTTTATAAATTAAATGTCAGCCGTACAGTTATTGACCATTTGACTTGACACATGGCTCGATTTCCGGTCGCATTTCCTTCTATATTGCTCTTTCTTTCGTTTTTCTCTTTATTGGTAACCCACAAAACTGTGGCCAAGTCCTGTGGAATATCGCCGTGAAGGTCGACCAAGCAATTACTTCGTACGGCAAATAGCAGCTGTAGCCCAAGGATCCGCTACCGTCCAGTTTATGTGTGTGTGTCCTTGACTTGTGCAATTTCATCCAGCCTCTTGTTATTTACTTGCTTTAGCTATGGCTATTAGACACTCGTAAAGGCAGCCGCCTTTCAATTTGTATCATTGCTAAAACGGTTGTCGATTGATGAGCAACAAATATGATAATAGTGTAGAATAACAGATAAGGAATTTGAGATTGTAGTAGTTATTGAGTGTGTAATTTTGACTTTAAAATTTGTTTAAAATTGAGTTGTTTTCTCATTTAAAGTAAGTATACGTATTACATTATTCAATTCAATCCGATTAATTAAATAAACAATGCTATTCAATGTCTTGAAGTATTTAAACAATTAAAAAACAAAGTGTTCAATTTTGTATATATTATAATATAATATGACATTGAAGTATTGAGTAACTATAATGTACTGCATTAATGAATTAATTCAACCATTCATACTTAATTTTTCGAAACCTCATTATTCAAGTCTTTGCAAACAAAAATATTTGTTCATTCTGTAGCCTATCCATACAAAATCACAATTTTGAATACAATTACTAATCTATAATCGATGTCTTTTTCAAATATCTGTACAAGGATATTTCATCAATTAAGCCGCAATCTTTTGTCTCCTCCATTTTAACCCCATTAGTATTCTCAATTGGTTAGTTTTGTTTTTGTGAGTTTATTTCGAATTGAGTTGCAGCTAATAATGTATCCCTCTAACTAGGCAAAGCCTTTGCTTTAGTAGGTCTAAAGCCTTAGTTTGCTGCTAATGAGCAATTTATGTCAATTGCTAATTAGTGCGCCTGAAGATTTTTATCT
The DNA here is from genome assembly GCA_030179655.1 of Scaptomyza flava. Taxonomy (NCBI): domain Eukaryota; kingdom Metazoa; phylum Arthropoda; class Insecta; order Diptera; family Drosophilidae; genus Scaptomyza; species Scaptomyza flava. The sequence goes on from JARNME010000404.1 coordinate 20,980,621, forward strand.
GCCTTGGCTGACTGACTGACTTATCGTGCCATTTTTATAACCCAAAAGCAAACGCAAACGCAAACGAGATGAAGAAGAAGGACAAGAAGCTTCAGTCCAAAACACAATGGCCAAGAAATTAGCAAGCCCGGCAAAGATAAGTCAATTAGGTTTGGCTTTATAGCTGCCAATGGCGACCAAAACAAAAGCCCAAAGACTGGCAGCAGATAGATAGAAAGGGACTGAGACAGAGAGACTGAAAGAGCAGTAAAGTAAAATAAAAAGCAAATCAAATAAAATAAGGCCAAATAAAGGCAACAATTAATAAACGCAAACACATACAAGAATAGCAGCGCAGCCAGGACGAAACTGAGCCTTACGCTGCGTATCTGTTCTATATTTTGCTCTCGCTCACAGTTAAAGTACATTCCAAATGGAAAAGATGGAGAAGAGGATCAGATTGTGGGGGATTGCGTTGTGTGTGGAGCGTCCTGACGTGTATGGGCAATTTAAGCTGGCATTGGACAAGCAACTGACAGGCGGTTGGGCGTGTGTAAGGATAGTAAGGAGGTCCTGTGCAGGACGTTTGTCATTTAATGCCCCCAGAGAGAGGCAATTGTTACATTTAATTGTGATTTTTGTCTTGCTTGCCAAAGCAGCTTTAGCCTTCAGTTCGTCTTCATTCCACAGCCTTTTATACTTGTCGACCCAACGAACCCTTACCCCTCCCCACTGCCGTAAAATATGCAGCCTTTTTTTGTACAGCGTAAAAGCGTCTCGCTTTGAATGAAAGAAATCCGAAATGCTGTCATTAGGCGCTAGACTCCGACTCAGACCTGAACTACGAATCGGACATTGGACATTAGACTTTGGAAGATGGGAGATGGAGCAGTCCCTACGCACAATTAAGATTGACTTGAAAGCCGCTTGGCTAATGCCATTGTTGGCGAGTCCTTGCAAGCAGTCCTTGTTTAGAGAGTTATGGCATTGTCCAAAAGTGGACAGCACACGGTGCGCGATGGCAATGGCGGCGTTTATCTACTTGGCCGTTTCTCATAATTTTCGTTAGCCGAGAATTATTGCCAAAGTTAATATTAATGACGTTGATGAAAATCTTGTCATTCGCATAATAATAAAAAAAAGTGGCAAAAGTGGGAAGAAAAACGCAGGCTGGAAAAATGTGCGCCAGGAGCACATAAATAAGCTGGAGACTGTAGCCTGGACTTGCAGGAGCCGCTTTTACAAGCAGCACCAAAATTGATAACTACCAAAAAAGTTGCTTGCATGTGGAGACAAAATGGCGACAGGGAGGAGATTGGAGATGGAAAAGTCGACGCCATTTACATTTCAAAGCCAAAAGCCTGTGGCACAATGGCGACAGGAGCTATGGTATCCACCGAATGATAGCAAGGATGCCATAAAGAACAAAATGGAGAAGTGTACGCTGCGACTTATTAGGCCACAATACAGCTTCATTCTTGTTTGCTTCCGCTGGTGTATAATTTTAATAACTTACATAATATATTCTTTTGTAATCTTCTCGCCACATAATTGTTAAAAACATTAGGCAAATCATTAGCCCAAGCTGATGGGTGCCCTGCGATTGGGGTAAGGTGGATAAACAACCACTTTTGACTTAATTTAGCCAAGTTTTTTTTATAGCTTTCCAAAAAGTATTACTTACGACCATCCACAACGATATGGTTCTCGAATTTTTGCCAGCTGTTTAGCAACTGTTTTCTGTTATTCTGACAGCCATTAGTCAGAGCTTTATAGTTATCGGAATGTGTAGTTGTTAAATGTTGTGTATGGCCTTGAGAACATGCAAAAAAAAACAACAGCTTTTTAACAAAGATATGAGAAAAAGCTATTGTGTTACGAAACAGCGTTTGGTTGTTGGATTTGTGATTTGTGGAATGTATGAAACTGAGTATACTTTAAAGTTGTTTTAGCCTGGTTTAGGTTCCAAAAAAACACTCAAATAAATTGTTTTCTTATTTTTATAAATAAGTTTAATCACATATCTATAGTTTACATTCTAATAGAACTACATAACGAAACTCAATCGGCATGCATTGTTCCATACTTTCCTGTAAATCGTTTTTGTAAGAGACATTTCAATTTACCAATTTACAATGCATGAATGGTAAACGATTCATCAAATTATTTCGAATGTTATCCATCAACATTCTATTCGACATTCAAAAGCATTGCCCTCCTTTGAGATTATTTGTGTGCGAGTCGTAAGACTTCATTTAGAAACAACTGGATTTTAACTGGTTTTGGTAGCATTTATCACTCAAATTTGCAATTGATGTGTTTTGCATGCAATTTGAGCTTTGTTCAAAGGAAATGTTTCAAATTTTTGCAACTCCAAAATGGGCATCTATCAGCTTTAACTAAGAAGGACATGACCATGGTCTGTGCCGGCTGTCATAGCAATTGGAATTGAGTCAACCACCCAACAACAACAAAAGAGTCCTTACAACAGCAGTAAATCACAATCAGACACAATTATATATCAGGTCTAGTATAGTGCACGATTTTTTTTCTTTTTTCTTTTGTTCTATGCATTTTGTTCTCTGACCCAATTAAGTGAGTTCGTTACTAGCGCCTACTCCGATTTCATAAATCTACGTACTAGATGCAGAGCCAGGAGACCGCCCCTTACAGAGAGAAAGTGTCAATTTCCAAACGATTTCAATCCAACTTGTATTTGATTTTCATATTTCTCGTTTTGTTGTTGGCTACCTTTGCTTGTGATTGTGTTTTTTTTTATGGTACTGTTGTACTCGTTGTGATTCCAGGTAGGACCTTTGCACGATTGAAAACAAAGGCGTGAAAACAATGTATTGCATTGCGCCCCAGCAATCAGTGTTGCTTTGTCCTGAGTCCAACAGATTTCACACTGTTTAGCTTGACATTTGGCTGTCAATCAAGACATGACATTGTCCTGCTGCTGCCAGGTTCTGTACTTCTTGGCCAGGCCGTGAAGTGTGACTGCTCGGTACGACAGCTACTATAATGCCATTAACAGCATGGACAGCGCCACAGGACTTCACACTAAAAACTCATTAAATCGATGCAGTCCCCCTCCCTCCTTGCCTCAACGGCAAAAGAAGCTGAAACAATGAAACGAATATATCCGAAAAGCGTTAGAAAAGAAAAGTCAGTTGTTCTGGACCCAAAAATATATGTATTCTTAGCTGTGCACCGCATGAGACATTCTAAAATAAAAGAAAAGAAACAAAAAAATTTTTAACGCTACGCAGGATGCTAAATTTTGACCAAGATGGAACGAACTGTGTGCAAGACGTTTACTCTTGCGTGTGTGTGTGAAGTTAGGTAAATGTAGCTGAGAGCATGACAGCTGTTTGTTGTGGTGAGTTGAGTGTGCAGCCTTTGCAGACATTACAACAATCCACCACAGCCAAAAGCCGCTCTCCCACAACTTGGATTCTCACTATCTGACTCTCTGTTTCTGTTATGCCTCGGGCTCCTGCTCAGTGGGTCAGTAAGGGAAATTTTTTGTTACGTTTCTCTCGTCACACTTGCCCACTCTCTATTTCTCTCTCTTTATGGCTCACTACAAGCGCGGGAGTGACACATTTTCGTAGTTGTATGTTTCGTATTTATTTTGCTCTCAGCTTGTTTTTGTTTTCTGTGTAGAGGAGGTACACAAACGAAAATAACTTTTAATTAATTGATGCATAATCATTCTAATTATGCTGGTAGCTATCATTTGCCTTTGAGAACTATTACGCTGCATTCTCTTTGCACTTGCTGAGCGAGCAAAGTGCACTCCACTCCCGAGCAACAGCGAAAAAAATGAATGACTTTGAATGCCTTTTTACATTTGCTGCACTTTTCACCTCAAGTGTCGTGACTTACTTTTCGCACAAATTCGGTGTCAATGTCGAGCTCTCAGCCGCGCTCTCGCCTTCTCCCCACTTCCATCGTGCTTTGTGCACACGTTTTCACATAATTTCATATTTATTGACAGCCATTGAACTGTTGCCGTTGCATTTTCAGTTTGGGGCAGGTTGTTTTTGGGGTGGATTGCTTGTCGCTTGGCGACATTTCAAGTCGCTTTTATAGTCGCCAAGAGCAGCAATAAGTGGCAAGAGATGAGCACTCAAAAGAAAAGGCTTAAACAAGATTTTTACTGCTAATTAGAGGCTGGTTCTTGTTTCACGAAAAAACATAGCCCAAGGACTTTTTTAATGCTCACCTTCTCTCTTTGTCTGTCTGAAAGGCAAATATATGTTTGGATTTTAAGGAATGTTGCTTGTTGCAGCATTTGAGAATCCGGTTGGTAAGAAACAAGAAACTTTTCAATAAGAACGGATATGAATGATATATGTAGACCAGACAACCCGGTACGCATTGCTGCGCCAAAAAACACACAATTATTTAAAGCTTTAAGCCTTTAATATTCCTTAGCACATTCGTTGTAGCAAAGACGTCATTTAAAGCTGAATTTTTGTAATCCAATCGAACCGATTTTTCACAAACGGATATAAATTTTAAACCTAACTGTTAAAAAAATTGGGTTTTAACAAATTTTTATGTTTTTATTGTCTGCTTTCTTTCTTGATATATTTTGAATTGCCTACTGACATTTTTTTAATCTAAATTTTTTTATACTTTATCATTACTTATAGCTGGATAGTCCTATACATGAATATTATAATATACTACACTGAATACAATCGAGTGCAACTCTGTCCAATAAATAAACAAACCAAATATTTGGTGGACCACCCTTAACATTTAGGGTTTGCCAAAAAGTTGTTGGCCAATTCACAGACCTACCCGATAAGCACACAAAATTTCATCACAATCGGTCCAGCCCTCAAATCCTGCGACCGGAAATTTTATATATAAGATGAAAATACATAAAAGAAATGTATTATTTTTTAAATTTTCTTCGAGTCTTTTATTTCTTAATAGTTTCCCCTCGCTTGCAAGTCAGTATAATTGTTTCCCAAGCTTTTGCTCGTATGAGCGAAAGTATTAAAATATTTACCATGTTGCTGGGTTCTACCTTTTTCATTACAAACTTTCACTGAGAATCACAATTCTCTTCACTCAATCCTCCTGTTACTCAACCTCTTTAAGCAAGCACACAAATGCTACCCCTTTTTAGTCCTCTTGAGTGTCAGGTTGTGTTGTGTGTTCTGTGTTGGGAGTCGTTGGCGCTTCAATTTTGACACAGTTTTGAGGCAAGTTTTAGTTTTATGCTCGGTTGAACCAAATAGTTGTGCATCGTACTCAACGTGACACGCACTGTGGCAGGCAGCGTTAATTCAAGCTGAAGTTGAAAGCACGCCAGCAGCTCTGAAACCGCAAATATGCATGCGGTGGCATCTAAGTAGAAAACCCTAAGAAGGTAGTGGATGAAAGGAGACACTGTCTAAGTGCAGGTTAGGTGCTTTGTAGGTGGCCTACACGGCAACAACTCAAATTGAAACTGCCATTAAAGTGCCTGCTGGCAGTTTGTGGAGCGTCTGGCTTTGATTTTGTCAGTGGTGAACGCAGAAACATCAATTGTCAGCCTCGAAGGAGTCAACTGGAAAAACTTCAGCGAATTTACTTCACTGCTTAAAGGGTTCGCAGAGACAAATAAAGAAACCCCAAAGAAGACGAAGAAAACGAAGAAGAAACACACCATGGAAACATTAAAAAAAAAAACGTGTAGAAAGGATAAGAAGGGAGTCGAAATTTTTCAGGCATAATCAAAGTAATTATTGACATGAAAAGAGGCCATTGCATAACATCCGGAAAATGGGAGAAATTAATTTAAATCCTTTGCATACGGGGTTGTATATGGAAGTTACATACTATTTATATATCTAAAAATACTGCTGGAAGCCACAACAAATAAAAATTTCAAATGCTTAAGATTATGCTACGTTAGTTTAAAGAGCTTATTTGGTCTTAGGATTTTCAAGACTGTAAGTTGGGTGAATATCCTATAAAATATTTGACTAAGAAAAATTTTTAAAAGTTCTTACACATCAATTGATAATAAAACATTTTCCTACTGCGTTTGACTTGGATAAAAACTCAATTTACTACGACAAGTTTTTATTTTAAAATATAATTGAATAAATATATATTTTGTACAAATGATAATATCTACCTAGATTGAGAATTTAAGAACACGAAATTAAGGCCCTTCATATTTAAAACTTTGGAATGCAATAAACCGATTAAACTTTTCCAAACAAAACCATCATATGTTTTTTCAAAAAAAATACCATTTAAAATTGTGTTAACGGCAAAATCTAGTGAAAAAGCTTCAAGCATGCTGCAAGTTAAGCCGCTGCTCATCCAGAAAAAAGCCCGTGGCTCTCCCTTTTTAGGCAGCTTTTAGTTGGTTGATGTTTGCAAGCGGTAAATTTCAAAAACAGCGCAACATGACAAGTTTATATAGCATACACATGTACACACACACACATATGTGTGGGTATCGCATCTATAGAAATGTCACAAAACTTTCTACAAATTCTTATTTTATTTTAATTTTTATTTGCATGTTTGCGCGAATAAATTTTAATGCCAGCTGCATACACACATAATTTTACATAAATATGCATATGTGTGTGTGTGTGTGTGTGTATATTTGGCCGACAAAAAATGGGCAAACGCTTGAAGTTTCAAGTGCAATTACACACACACACACACGCACACCATGAAGAGTGAATGGTGGAAGGTGTGTGCAAAAATGCCATAAATTTAATTTTATGAAAAACAATTACGTATAGCTAAAGTCCGCCCACCCACTCAACCCCTTTCTTGACAGCTATACATGTGCCCGGACTGCGGTTTACACTTGTAGCATTTTGCCTAGCATATTTCATGGCATGAGCAAAGACAGAGAAAGGGGAAGAGAGAGACATAAAACAAGCGCAACATTTGCAAGTGTGTAAATTTTATTATATAAAACTGTCGCAACACGGAGTGGTTCGAAGCATTTTTTTTTTTTTTTTTTTTTTTGTGTACAGGTGTCTGTTGTACAGGTGTACTTTAGTACCAGCTGCCTGCTGCCTGCTGCTTAAATTAGCAAAAAGAGACACCATTCGCAAAGTGGGGCAACAGGTCGTATGCGGTGGGTGGTGGTTGCTTTTACTTTCTGTTGCAATTTCGGGTTCGCCTTGCCTTTGCCGTTGCCGTTGCCTTTGCCTTTGCGGTTGCCTATACATCATTTCCGCTGTATGCTTTTATATGCTTTTAATAGATGTCTGCATTGGAAGCAATTTATATTTGCAAAATTTTATGCGAACCAAATCTGCAAAAGTCTGGAGTCGGAATTTTAGATGTTGTGTGTGTTTGTTTGTGTGTGTGTAAAATTGTGGGCTGTTGTTATTTGCATTTTATGTGCTCAAATTGTGACATTTAACGACACACAAAACATATACATATAACATGCACACAAAACACACCGAACTCACACACTCTTACTCGTGTTCCATTTTCCACAGTCATAGATATTCATTTGTATGTCAGTTGTTGCTGTTGCTGCCGAGACTGCTGCTCCTGCCACACACATACCTCACTTATCAAACGCACACATACTCCCACCAGTTTCCTCCTTCTCCTTCTCTGCACGAATGAATCTAATTGCGCAAATGTGTGTTAAATTATATTTTTGCATACGCAGACAATCGCACACATAACCCAGCCGCAGGAACCAACACTAGGAGCAGCATCAGGAGCAACAGCAGCTGTGCTTGCTGAGGTTGCTCCAGTTGTTGTTACTCTGGTTTGTGCCTCTTCCCCCTTTCAAAGTTATCCAGGTGTGAGTAGCTCCACAAAGGTGCTAAACGCAGAGGGGTGAGTAGAAAGTAAAAATAAATATATTTGCATTTGAATTAAAAAAAAAGTTTATGGGATATATATAAGGCAAAAAGTAATACAAAAATATACATTATTTATTACTCTTACAAGAAGAAATTTTCCTTAATTCAATGATTAAAAAACAATCTTAATTGCATTAAATACAGTTTAAATAATTTTTTTATCATTGTCCTTCCTCCTTATCATAATACAGTAACAAATTTAAAATTTTTATTGCTGAAAATACTTCTTAAATTCTTATGATTTTTTCCATACATATATATATAATAGTTTGATTCAAATTGTACATATTTATTAAGACGTATCGAGTCAGTTTCTTAAGAGTGCACCAAAAACTCGCTTGCAACAAGGTTTTAATCTTTATTGGGATAATCTAAATAAAAAGCGAATTTTCCAAATTAGAGAACTTTTAAGTACGCCCTCGTTGTAAAGGATTGTGCTAAACGTTACCTCCATCTCGTCACGCAGTGTTTTCTACTCCTTGGCACCCCACCAGCCCCCCACCCATCCCTTGCTGTGTGTTGTATGTAGAGCTAGTGTGCCATAATTGTCAGTAGCTTTTGTTGAATAATTGCTGCCATGCCCAATGTCGAATGCCGGAGAGCAGGACCAGATGAGCATAACACACATGGCACAGAGATGCCAGAGGCACTCAGTTGCAGACTCTGCTTCTGTTCCTGCTCCAGTTGCCAGTTGCCAGTTCCCTCGATCCTGACAAACAAATAACAGAAGCCAGTTCCATGGCCTTCTGTATGTGAGTATATCTCACTTTTGAGAACTTGCCATGGAAATTTAATACATTTGCATTTAAAAGTCAAGACATGTTGTTCCCGTTGCGCCGTTGCTTCGTTGTCTGGCGTAGAGCTGACGGGGGAGCTGCTACTGTTGACCCGGGCACAAACAAATTGCGACTTACACGTTGCTATTTTACATAAATTACAAAAACAAGCAACAACTTACCCCCGAGATACTGGGATGTGGGCCTGAGTCATGCCACGTACGCTGGCAACGTACAGAAATCGGGCAACATTTTTATCAATTAGTTTAATCTGGTTTGCTAAGGGAGAGCGGGCTGGGTGTAGGGAATCGAAAATGGGAAATGGCGACGAACTGCGCCTTACCAACAGCAACAGCAACAGCAGTTGACAGAAGTTCTCCCCTCTGCCTCGAAATGCGGTTGTTTGTTATTGGCTTTTTGTTTTGTTTTTCTTTTTAACGTATTTCTTGTGTGCCGACAAATATCCTTAAAATTGATTTTGATTTTCGATTTGTGCCAAAAACAAATCTCAGGGCGAGACATCAGACAGCCACCCAAATCAGGCAAATTATATTAATTTCCAAATTGTCAGTTGCTTTGACACAAATACGAAATCACAAAGAAAGAAATCTTGGCAAATGCTTCGCAACAGCAGACATGAAAATTCTAAAATCGATTCTTTTAAAGCACATACAGAGAGAAAAAGACGATTTGCAGCTCTCAACTTGGGACATAAGCAAAACTTTCACAAAAATACTTCTTTAAAATGAACAAAACTGGCAGCTTCCAAATGAAATTAAGAAGAAAGAAAAATAAAAAGATTATTAAATGCACTAGCTGAGAGTCGAAGAAAACTATCAGAATGACAACTTTGAAAAGAGAAAACTAGATTATGTTTCGGATTTAAATCAGAGCTAATCAAAGCATGCAGTAAAGTTAACAAGGGGCTCTCATTCAAGGATATGAATAACAATAAAAACGTTCATGTAATATTTTGTATATTTTAAAATCATTTTAATTTTTATTGAATTATTTAAGTATGGTATATTGAATAGGAAACAACATAATTGTACATTATCTCGAATACAATATCGGAAAATTTTCGTTCATGTTCAAATTTATTTTACCTCTTTAATTTATGTAATCTTAATATATATAATATTATTTTCTCAATCTAATTTTTTAAATAAGTTTCTGTCTGTCATGCTTGAGAAAAATAAAGACAAAGCTTGATGGTTCTCCCAAAAAGGATATTCTAAGACTGCAAAAAGGCTGACGGTCTCTCTATCTGTCTGTCTTTCTGTCTCTCAGTCTTTTTATCTGCTTGCCAGAACATGGGCGCAAGGGCGTGCCACACACTCGCAATCACGCATACACACACACACATCAACGTTTATATATAGTTTGGAAAAAACACTAAAATGCTCTTATTCAAATGCAGATTATCCCTTGCCGCACCCACACATTCGCACACATACATATACAAACACACAAACTTACACAACTACACTCGTCTAGGCTTAGTCCAAGGATTTACTTTCATTTGTGTTCGAGGAGTGCGTATGTGTGTGTGTTTGTAAATGTGTTTGTCAAGGGCTCTACACGACACAACGAAAATTAGACAAATGAAGTAGAATTTTGTATGTGGCTCACACAGACGAATTTAAAGTGCACAAGAAGGAGGCAAGAAGGAGCACTTAAGTGCTACCTCGTTGTGTTCACATAATTCGATTTATGTATGTAGTTGTTGTTGTTAGTCTTAGTGGAGTCGCCAGTCCGAATCCGTATTTATACTGGCACTCATCCACCTCATCCGAATGCACTCCACACATTGTCGCACTGCTGACTAACTCGTAATTTCCATAAGTGTTTTTACAGACAAACATACCGATGCACACACATGTACGTGTATATTGCCATATATTTTCACAGTGCTGGTAGTGATAATGACACTTATTGTTTTCCGACGACCTAAAGCTCATCATCATCATCATTATTGTAATAGCCAACTACGACGAATTTGACCACAAACATGAAGATGTGAGGACAACAATTGACAGACAGTTTGTTGAGATGATTTTGAGTTATGCTTGAGTTCAGCTCAATTCATTTCAGTTGTTGGCAGTATATTTGGCAATTATCGATTTGACACATTTTGTCTTTTGGCCAACAAACATTTTGACACAACACCAAAAACAGCAACAATCATCATCGTATTTCATGCATCCGATTATCAAATTTATAAATACAATACAAGTCCAAATATTTGAGCTTAGTGCACGCAATTCTATTACACTTTTGGCATTCAAACAATTCAGCATTGCAGATAAATCGGTTTGTTGGTTGTTCGGTGATTTGTTGTATAAACGCATGTAGTATGTGTTGACAGCTGTTATTCAACGAAATTAGAGACGAAATACAAATTTTGCTGAATGTGCTGAAATAATCAAACTGTGAGCTCCATTTCACTCAATTAAGGTACTCAGCAAACTCTTCTTAACAACATGTGCAGTAACTCAATATTTGCTTTATTTGCTAATGTTTATAGGTTGGTGTGCCTATTGCTAAGTAATACAAATCTTTAAAATGATAACAATATTGTTTACACTTAATTGAAACAGAATTTGTTAGGCACAACACACAACTTAAATGATGTCTTTTGGAACACAATTTCTTACTTGTACATATAAAACTTTATACTATTAAATTGATCTGTTTTTTAGCCTAATTTTCGGCACAAAAAAATAATAGGTTAAAAAAATATGTTTTAACAAAAACACCTGATCTGCAGCAGGCTAAAAATAAATATGAAAATTAAATTTATTTATAAATAAATTATAATAAATTTTAATTGCTCTCGTGGACTTATCTCTATTGTTAATCAGGACAATATGGTGTTGAAATGGTTCCTATATCGGGTAACCTTATACCAAGAAATGCAATAAAACTGGTAGCAAGCATTTTGGGTTTTCTTGAAAGTGCATTGTACGAACTTTCTCAGTTCTTGTTAACTTCTTAACCGACTTTGCAGTGTGGATCTTTGAGTTTCAAATTTCTTGTTGTCACAACAACTAGCATGCCCTTAAGTATTACTGCTTGTCCTGCTGCTGTTGAATTTTGTTGTTCGCCTAGGACATTTCGGCGAAGGGTCGTAAATCCTATTAGATCCTTCGGCGCTTTAACATGTGGCGGCTGCATTTAGAAATCTGCAGTGCACGATGCGAATTTTGTATGAAAACGAAACTTCGTTTGTTCGCTCTAATCGGCTTTAGCTCAATTGCGACAATTGTTCCTGTCATCGAACGTCAGGTAGGAAGAAATAGATTTGAGGAGTGCATGTTCTTAGTTTAATGCTCAGATCTTATACAACTTATGCTCTTTAGTGATTTTATGTGTTCTAAATTTTATAGCTGTTTAAAGTTCAACGATTTTATGTGAAAATAAAAGCCAATGCTTGTTAGCAACCCACAGGCTCATTAGAAAACCCTCAACAAACCAGCTCGATCTTCACACCTTTTACAAAACAAACCATAATAAAAATAATCTAAAAACAATTCTAACCTTTGGTAGCCTATCTTCGATTTCAATTATATCAAAAAAGATGCTCCGCTTATCTTAAAAAAATTCAAATGTTGTCTTTTAACAAGATGTTGATCGGAAATGAGCGAGCAGTTTTCATGGCGATGACCCATGTTATAATGTATAGTATATCGCTATAACGAGTTTGATGTTAGGCTCTGCCTTCTAATTCGAACTTAAACCGTAAAAGAAGACAAGGCGTCTCCTATTCCCATATCTATTTATCACAAGCAGCACAAAATAAACGAGATCATGACAAATCCGTGCCGGCTGACTGACTAGAGTCCAAAAAAAAAAACAAAAAACAAAAAACATCTCCGGAATGACTTTTCAAGAAACTCTTTTTGCCTGCTGTTGCTGATTGTCGACTGCTGGGCTGTCGGTTCTTCGAGCATATGGCGTTTAGGAGGTTTGGTCTGTCTGGCCATATGTTGCAGTCTTGCTCGGCAATTATCCTTTTCCGTTCTACTCATTCTCTCTCTCTGTCTCTCTCTCACTTTGGCATTTTAGAAATTAGTTTCAGTTTCGGTATTTGTGGACCAAAGAGACGCCGATTGCAGTTGCTGTTGCAACTGTTTCAGTTTGGTTTCTACACATGTATCTGTACCCGTTGGATGCGCCGCATAGAAAACCGCAGCTAATGTGCTTATGTTCGCTCAATAAGATGCTGACAGTCATTCGAAGGGGGGCAAGGTGAAGGGCGTGCGTTTGTGTAAGTCTGTGTCTGTGTCTGCTTTGGTTTCTCTGTCTGCTGTCTCGTTGCAGCATTTTTTATGCATTCTTTGTAGCAGTGGAAAAAAGGTTTTTCTTGTAGACGTCATAAACCTGCCACCAAGTTTGAGTGTGCAGTGCTGCTTAGCTCATCAAATACATATCCCAAACATACTGTTTATCTGCATCTATACATACTTACTGTTTGTATAGATAGTGAGGCACTAAATCTAACGCCCCTGCCAATCGGTACTTAGCAGCAGCTGTCATATCCTTGGCGCTGTGACTCCTAAGTGTTCCGACGAAGGATATTTGCGTCTCAGCTTGGTTCCAAGAGTTTTTTCCTTGGCAAACTCTGCCTTGGCATAATCCACATTATTTTTGTGTATTTTGATACTTTTGGTGTCATTTATCATGACCTTCTGCTGCAGTTTCTTTCTTGACTCTTGTGCACTAAATATAGAAAAGTTGATCCACTTTGTAGAGTTAATAAATAGCGCAAAGACTATGAGCTCAAAATAATGCCATCGTTGATGAGGTTAGAGTGCCTTAAAAGAAGAACTGTAAATAAATTTTAATATGCATTTCTAAATAATGAGTTAGATTATTTTTGATAAAAGAAAATATTTTTTAAATATTAAAGTAGGATCTTTTAATCTCCAATCCAATATGTAAACTGCTTACCTAAATAATGAGTAAGACTGAGTAATTAATTAAAATCGTAAACTCTTATTCTGTCACTCTATTAAGAAATAATAATCTATAGATTTAGATGGCTAACATAAATGAGACTATTTTTAAATCGTCATAGCAATTTTTATATACCCTTGAAATTCCAATCTCTCATAATTTTTTTTTTTTTGGATAGTAAAACATTCATATTTTATTACAGGCATTTGCATTATGCTTAAGATTTTTAAGAAAAACTTTTTATATTTTTCAAACAGAATTCTGAATTTGTATAATAAAAACATCAATAAATGCTGAACTTAAAACTTATAGTTTTTTGTTACTATTACCCTCTTTAAGTGGTTTCTACTAAAAGTCAATAACATAAGCAAATAAATTTTTCATTAAAATCCTTGCTTAAATTTTCTTATTATAGACAACTTTAAATGCAAGAACTTATGGCATAAATGGAAAAAAATGCTTTGCTAAAATTTAGCATATTCTAAGAAATTTTCGTATATCATTAGCATAGTTTTCTTACCCGACTCGGCCAAAGACAGTGAATGCTGTGCAACGAATTAATTTGTTTCTTGCCAAAAACACAAAAAAAAACCGCTAAAATGGAATAAAATAAAATGAAAAGCGAAAAATCTGTGCTGTTTTCCAATCGTGAGCTGACTTACTGACTTGCCAGCCTCCCGGCCAACTCCCCCCTTGTTGGTGTCTCGACTTTTGCGTACAAGTGAATTTTAATTTAATTTCCCTACAACTAGACTAGGATGGGAGATAGACGTGTGCGCCAGCTCAGAGCTCAACCCGAACTCTGAACCCGCAAGCGGGAGCCTGCTGGCGGGTTGCGGGAAGTGGGAAGCGGGTGCTCCTTCTGTAGACCGTTAGAGAGTCGTGGCGCTTTAATTGTGTGCGGCATGACAGCGCACAAAATGGCGTCGAGAGTTGCACGTCATCAGGCACACAGATTCCCTCCTGTACACCCTTTGTTTCTACCACTATGCAGACAGAGAGTGGCTCTGTGCGATTTTCGTATTTAGTTAAACAAAATTAAAACGTGATTTGTTTTCTTGTTTTCGTGCCAGGCACTTTCTACTACTTAATCGTTTTCTGGCCTTTCGTTTGCACATTTTTGTCGTTTTTTGGCTAGGAGGAAATTGCTTCACTCTCGAACTCCCAAACTCCCGACGAATACTGTGACTTGTCTGACTGGCTGCTCTTCATTATGTTGCAAGTCTTAAAGCGTTTGAAATTCAATGCGCGCCTTTTGTGGCACCAATTGAAAATTTATTGCATTTACAAGTCGATTTATTATGCAAGCCAACAACGCTTGTAGGAGGATCTGGATCTTAATACAGGGAGTAGTGGATAAGGATACGAGAGAGGGGTGCTGGTGATGTCTGCTTCTCATCAAATGTGCCTGTGGGTTCAACGCTATGCTGCTGCTGCCATTTTCCAATCTGCACTTTCATTTCAATGCCCGTTGACAATTTCCATTTGGCACCAGCTACTCCTTCAACCTCCAGGCTAACGCTTGCCATCTCTTCGCCTTTTCGTCTCCATCTCCTCGCTTTCCGACCACGATGAGCAAGTGAACCACAGCTGCTAACCAACTGACATTCAGATTTGATTTGAAATGTTCAAATTACCAACATTATAAAAGATGAACAGCGCGTCAGCTCTCAACTCAAAGCCCGACTAGGTTATAGTTGCTAAGTCGCGGGTGGTTTCAAATGTTGTGACTGTTAATGATGAAGAAGCTACCAATAAGTTTTCTAATATATATATTTAATTGTGTCAAGTGATATATCTCATAGATATTAGTAGGTAATCAAAAGTGCAAGATTTCAAACAGAAAAAAGTTTTCATTAGCTTGTACGGAAATTTTGTTCCATCTTTTCTAATGCACACTTGAACAATAGAATAAATAAATATGTAAGTGGCTTATGATAGAAGATGATGCACTTTGACGCTATATACTACACAGACTTTCAAAGAGAATGTTTTATTTTTTGGACCACAATCCTTAAGCAAGAAGACATAAGTGGATATCCTTTTAATTTCTTCAATCGTTTAACTTTTAGTCTTTTCAGCTTCTGGAAACAAAAGTGCATTACAACATTCAATACCACCCTAACACACATATGGTAGAATTCCATCGCCTGTGTGCTTTGCAATAGTACCTCTCTGTGTGTGTCTTAAACGCATCAAATGCTTGCGTGTGATTAGTTTGCATACAATTTGATGGAACGAGCTGGGGTGTTGGTAGGTGGTTTTCAGTGTGATTACTATGAAGATGTGATTTGCTGAGCTTGTGGATGAGAATGAGAAGCCTTGTTGACAAGTGGCTGGCAGGCAGCATGCACGAATCGTCGTCGTCATCATCGTCAGTGCCTAATTTCGCGGTTTCACGCTTAAAGCGCGTAATACCATTTCTAACTACTTCAGCAACAACAATAGCAACAACAATGGCAACAGCAACTAGTACAAACCAAATGAGCATTTGAATACTAAAGGAATTGATAATGCTGAACACAACGAGAATTTTGGGCGGCTTTTGGTGTAATTGTAATTGTGCTTGTAAGTGGGCGTGGTTCATTCATTCAACGGTGTGTGATGCGATCTGATGTGTTAAATTGTAATGTGATGTCTGTGTGTGTATGTGTGTGGATGCCTTGTTAGCAGCACGTTAGTCGCTCAGTTAGTTAGTTAGCGCTAACACATTAGGCTGATAGACATAGCGAGAAAGTGGGCGGTGGCTGGCAGTTACGTTACATGGCGTGGCAAGCAATCAGCAGCAACATGGTCCAAAAACTCACGTGCCAAATGTGACAACCGACAACAAACTGACAATTGCCACCATTGCCAATGGCAACTAACGCAGTTTTTGTGTCCCCCAAAAATTGTGGCTAATGAGCATTTGAAATACGCACATTTGACTATCAAAAGCAACAGGCCCCACATCTCTCCCTCCCCTCACCACACACACACACACACACACATAAAAGCAAGTGTTTGAACCTGGCCAGAAGCGTGTGTGTTAACGTTTGCCCGCTGGCCAACGACGATTGTTAACAAGCTAATGGCCGCTGGGCATTTTGGGAATTGCTGTTTAGCTCAATGCTTCGACTCGTGCTTTGCTGCTATTGTGTGCTGACAATTAAGCCCAGTTAATATGATTGCCACTTGATGTCCTGGATGATTGCCCTCTCCGAAACTACAACTTTCACAATGATCCAGCGCAATGAGGCACTAAAATGATAAACTTCTTTAATAGTTCGCTTCAAATGACTAAGTTGCTTTGAGGGTCGAGCTTAATTTGTCTATCCCTTGAAAAACACTAAACAAAACGTTGAAGTACACTTAAAATTTTTGAAGGTTTTAATCTTTCTTTTTTGCAGATTATAAAAACTTTTATACTCTGAGTAAAAGTCTATTGGTTTTGTGCAATATCCGTCATGACGTCTGGCCGTCTGTTTGTTTGTCTATCTTGGACACCCTTAAGGCTAGAGGCTTGAAACTTTGCAAATATCTTGGTCCATGTCTGCGTCAGACAAAATGTCACTGGGGGCCTAGAAATCAATACCAAATCAATACACCTCGGTATGCAAATCAATAATAACACATTTCTTATCAATTTGGTGGGAAAATAGCTGGAGATTTCTCCCTGAAAGATTCTATCAATGCTGGGTTGCGTGTCTTTTCCTCCACTAGAATGCCTGTAGTTAACATAGTTTTTGTCCTAGAGTCACCAAACTTGGTAGAAGACTAGCTGGTAGCATCTTCCACATTTGGTAGCAAAGAGGTAGAAACATTTCCCGCACACCAAAGCTGCCACGAGTACACCTCCCATCCGCATTCCCCTCCTTTGTTAACAAACTATTTACCACCTGTTTTAATACTGTTATAGGGGTATGTCACAGTCAATTGCGCCCTAGTGAAAAGTTTTAACTTCTTTTTTTTGTGTCGAACCCATACATATAAGGTTTATTAATGACCTGTAGTTGTTATCAAAAACATTTCAATTCACATGCTATTATCTTAACATTGTCTTATATTTTTGTTATAAGAAAAGCATGTAATGAAATTCCATATTTAGTTTATTTTATAAGCAAAGCATTTTCTTCAACCGTTATCGTGACAATACAAATTTTATCGGATATTTTCAAGAACAATTGACTTTAACAGAATCATAAACTAATTTTAGCCGTGCAATTTTAAATCCATCCATGTATAAGATATTTTTGTTCAATTATTTTCGTAAGTGCCTTTTGTTTCTTGCTCTTTGAAATGTTTTTTTTTTTTTTTTCATCAATTTTGCGAACAAATTGGAAATTGTCTTCAACTTTATGCTCAAATTTATATACAAATTCATCCCAGTTTATTGTTGAATATTCTTTTTAGCCTATGGCTAATACTCCGTTTTTAGGCCATGCTTCATCGTAGACCCATTTCTGCCATGCGGTTCTGCATAGCGCAAAATCGAATGTCAGCTTAGCGCGCAATTTGTTGCTGTTGACAGCTGTGAGAGATTGTTGTTGTTGTTGTTGCTGCTGCTGTTAGATCTGAATTCATGACAAAGTACGCAACACAAATAGGAGCTAGGGAACGTCAAGAACGTCCCGTTGCAGGCATTTGCCATTTTCCATTGTCCTCTTTCTCAGTTTAGTTTAGCTTAGTTCGCAGTGTCTTCAGAGTCAGGATGTTTGGTTGAGTTTCTGCTGCTGTTGCTGTTGCCTTTGCTGTGAGTGTCAGTCACAAATGCTAACGACATTTTGTTATTTACTTATTGCATTCATTTAGTCGAGAGCTCTCTCTCTCTCTCGCTGTGTCTCTCTGTCTCTTTCGCTTTCTCTGGCTCTCTCTCTCTCTCTCTCTTTCTCTCTCTCACACACACACAATTTTTTATCTGTCTCAATCGCACTTGCTTTGTCTCGACTTCTTTTATATATGAATGACGCACTCCTGGACCACATTTACTCATTTGGCTAAAAGAGTGGTAGAGGGGGGAGGTTCTCATCTTGTGCTCGTCTCTTTGCTATTTTTAATCTGGCCACCCTTTTGTATTGCACTTAACTCTGGGCTGCAGTAGCAGTTGCAGCAGTTTCTTCGCTGCCTCTGAGTCGAGTGCATTGTAACGTCTGCTCATAGACCAGAATTTCATTTGAACAATGGGCCTCAAATAATGGGGCAAATTGAATTTGAATTGGTTGGCTGCTCCGCTTGCTTCCTTGGCTTTCTATGCACAGCATAAAGCATAGTCTTCTTCTACTCCCTGCACATCTTGAGCTCAATAATATGCTCATTGTCAAGGAATTTTCAGTGTGAAAACAATGCGCACGTTGTAGGAGTAGGAGTCCTGCTGCTGCTGTTGCATGGGTGCCTCGGCTCTATTGTGCGTGCTCTCTAAATATTATTCTTCTTAAAAAATGTAAAGGCAGCAGCTACAACTACAGCTACAGCTACAGCAACAACTAGGATACAAGATACGAAAAAAAAAAGGTTATGACAAGCAAACCATTTGTCGAAAATACTATAACACCAGGGCAACCCAAAGAAATGAGAGATAAATGGGAAAAAATAAATTTTGAGAATGCTGAGAGTGCACAAAAGAAAGAATGAGAATGAAAACGGGCCAACACGACGACGAACTGGCCATAAAAATCAATTGAAGTCGAGTTGAAAATCAGAAGCGTATTATTTCTTCTTCTTTTGATTTCATTGCTGTTGTTCTCCTTCGTGTTCTTTCTGCTTGTTGTGGCAAATGACAAAGGAGCAATTATGTTGAGGTCCTGGCACACACAGAAACACACAGAAAAGTAGAAAAGTGCCGACAAATCAAGCGAATTATAATGCGATTCGAACAATTTGTGATTAACAATCTGTTGAAGGCATAAAGCCGTTTAGAAATGGAAAGACATGGAGAACATATATATATTAAATAAAAGAAGATTTTCAATCACAAGTAAATTGAAAGGACAGTTGAAGTTGATTTTGAAAATGTAATTAGAGCAGAATGAAAGTCAATCGAAAACTTTTTCTTAAACTTTCGACTTCATTAAGAGACTCAATCAACTTGTATTAAAAATTAAAAAAGTTGAAAAACATTGCTTAAAATTAAGACATTAACATTCATTTCACAAAAGATATGTACCCCAAGCTGTGCCCTAATTATACTCGATACCGAAGGTAAAGAGTATATTGGTTTTGTGCAATGTCCGTCATGGTGTCTGTCCGTCTGTCCGTCCGTATGTGTGCAAGTTTTTTCCACACCCTTCAAGCTAGGGACTTGAAACTTTCCAATTCTCTTTATCTGTGGGATAGTATATTAAAGTGTCAAGATTGGGGTTCTACGATAACTGGGGGGCTGGAAAATCGATAAATTCGATAACTCAAAACCGATAAATCCACATATTTCGCACATCCTTACAGCTAGAACTACCAAATTGGTAAGAAGATAGCTACTAGCAACCCCCAAAAGACTGCATCAAAAATTTGGAGCTCGCTCGCCCCCCCATTCCGCCCCCAGACCCCCCGCATTTTAAAGTCAAAACAGCCTATATCTCCCACAGTTTTTGAGCTAGAGCCACCAAATTTGGTGCCAATTTAGCTGATGATGACCCCCCAAAAACTGCACCAAAAGTTTGGATGCCACGCCCACCAATACCGCCCTAGCCGCCCCCAGATGCCCCAACGATTCGTAAAAAAACGGGAATGCGTGTATCTTCCAGAGTAGTGGAGCTAGAGCCACCAAATTTGGTAGGAAGATAGCTGGTAACGACCCCAAAAGAACTGCATCAAAGTTTTGGAGCCACGCCCACCCATCCTGCCCCCAGCCCCCCCGCATTTAGAAATCAGAAAAGCCTATATCTCCCACAGTTTTTTAGCTAGAGTCACCAAACTTGGTGCCAAGATAGATGATGATGACCCCCCAAAAACTGCATCAAAAGTTTGGATGCCACGACCACCAATACCGCCCTAGCCACCCCCATCTGCCCCAACGCTTCGTCAAAAACGGGAATGCGTGTATCTTCCAGAGTAGTGGAGCTAGAGCCACCAAATTTGGTAGGAAGATAGCTGGCAACAACCCCAAAAGAATTGCATCAAAATTTTGGAGCCTTGCCCAACCATTCCGCCCCCCTTTCCCCACCTTATGCAAACTTTGAGCTAGAGTCACCAAATTTGGTATGAAGGTAGCATTTGACATTCCACAAGGATCTGCAGAAAAAATTTTGATGCCACGCCCAACCATACCGCCCCCAGCCCCCCTTTCCCCACTTTATACAAACTTTGAGCTAGAGTCACCAATTTGGATGAAGTAGCAATTGACATCCCACATGGATCGGCAGCAAAATTTGAATGCCACGCCCACCCATACCGCCCAAGAGCCATAGCCCCTTTTCACCACCTTTACATGCTTCGAACTAGAGTCACAAATTGGTATGAAGGTAGCATTGACATTCCACAAGGATCTGCAGAAAAAATTTTGATGCCACGCCCAACCATACCGCCCCCAGCCCCCCTTTCCCCACTTTTACAAACTTTGAGCTAGAGTCACCAAATTTGTTATGAAGATAGCAATTGACATCCCACATGGATGGGCATCAAAATTTTTAATACTGGTATCGAGTATACCGCAGTCGGTTGCGTCCGACTGCAACGTTTCCACTTGTTTTAATCTGCAAAGAGTTATACCCTTAAGCCAACCACATAATCACATTGGAATTAACAGTTAAATCCAACTCTTACACAAACTAGATCCTTCATACAAATACACCTTTCCTCAAACAAGAGCAATGCAGCTTCCTCTGGCAGACCGCTTTTAAGACCTTGACATAGGTTGGATTCATTGTTGCATTCGTCGTTGACCATTGGACGATTAAACAAGCTGCTAAACCAAATGCTAATCCTTTTTTCGGTAGTCCCAAACCCAATTGCAATTGCAGTACCTGCACTACTGTGCAGCTGTTGTCATTGTTGACACTGACTAGTTTTTTTTTTGTTTTAGATGTTGAATAGAGATGACAAATCCAGTGATCCACTTTGCGTACAGTAGCAGCCCGCCTTTATGTTTTGACAAAATGTTTTTGTTGAGTGCCCATTGACTTTGGCCAGCCAAAACCAAACGATTCCGACCAGCAGACGAGGCACATGTGTCTCCTTCGCTTATACTGTTTATCCAAAAACCAGCATTCGCTCACGTATTTATAATTTACCTGAGCCGCTCGCTCTGACGTTAACAATTTCCGTTTTTGGTTAGCCACACACATATTTTAATTTTCAGAAAACAAAGCGTAATAAAAGAAAGAGCGAACAAAACAGGAAAATTGTGCCAAGAAGAGTCCAATACGCAGTTGTAGCGACCGTAAGCGGATTATGTTTTTCGTGTCTATGCGGCGGAGGAAATGGAAACTCTCAATTTTTATGAATATGAAAAGCCGCTTTGGCCAGCAAAACTAACTAACTTCAAACAAAAGCATTACACAGATAGAAAATAGAAAAAAAAAGAAGTCTGCGAATGTTATTAAAGCTCAGCCCAAAAGCTAACATATTTTTTCATACCCTAACAACTTTTGCGTTGATTTTTATATGGAAAATTTCAATGTATTGCAAACTTTTATTCATCTCAATAATTCAACCAAAACTTATTTAGTGAGATTTTTGTGTAAACTTTTTACTGCCAACAAATATTGCATTGCAGTTCAACCATATAATCTGATTTTCGAGGCATATTTATTCTCTCTTTTCCGTTTGGTATGTTTTCTAATGAAATTGAAATGTATTTTGATTAGAGACAGTTGTACAATAAATACGAAGTACATAAATTTCCTATGCATTTCACTATCTTCCCTTGAGATAGTGGATAGTGTACTCGTATGCTGCAAATCTGTTCAGAACTCAGTTAGCTTCTGCTTTTGAATGTAATGCATTTTCCGCTGTGTTAATTAGTTTTCGGGTTCCGTAATTGTCACAGAAGTCTTTATGTGGATGTACGGGTGCATTAAAGTCGTAGCCCTTGGAGAGACCGAATGACTTTAAGTTTCGGCGCCAATAAATATGCCATAAAACTATTTGGCCGCCGCTTGATGAGATAAAGGGAAGGCGGACAGCAAGTGTGGCAAAAGGGGGCAATAGCAAACAGAAAACAGAAAACAGAAAATTCACCACCAAGCGAGTGGGGTAACGCACAAGGGGAAGATTTTCTTTTAGACTACTGTGCACCATAACAAAGTTAATAATAATAAAACAAGCGCGTAGGGGGGGGGGGGGGGGAGACGCCCAGGCACGCCCCCCAGACAAACAGATACAGGAAAGATTCAGTGAGTGGTGCCGGCAAATACGATTACAATTTGTTACACTTACACAGCACAAAAATTCAGACCAACCTCCCTAAAACACAGAAAGAAGCGAAAACAGAAGAAGCAAACAACGCCAAAGAGTCGCCAGTTGTGGTTATACATATTTGGAATCTTTGAATCTGTGGCATCATCAACCTGACCAGAGAAATGCCCAGAAAACGACACGCATAAATCAAGGCAGCGCTGCCTCAAATCGATTGGGTGAAAGGGAAAGGAAATGTGAAAGTGAAAGGTCCCCACAACTGGTGGCCCAAGGGATGTTTTCAGTTTAATCAAAATCAATGCTAGGCATGGGGCAAGCGGATAAGGGAATTGGAAACACGGGTCTCTTGGCACACGCTTTTTGTTCCCTCTCTCTCTCTCTCTTTCTCTCTCTTTCGCTTTCTCTCTCTCTCTATATCTCTTTCCTGTCTGCGATGATCAGCCGACTACAATTAATTAATCAAAGTCAGTCAGAAGACAAGACCTTTGGGAATTAAACGACAATGACGATCCATTCATGAGTTATTAATAAACAAACGATCGTCTTGGGTTCTCTCAACTCAATCCAATCCACTCGACTCCACTCGGTGTTACTACGGAAGCGGCTGCAGTTGCTCTCGACATTTCTCTTTGCTGGATAATAGGTACAACATTTGACTTTTATTAATTACAACTAGATTTTTATTTATAACAACAAATTGTTCACATTTATCAAATTGGCTTAGGACATACAGTAAATAAATCTGTGTATTAGTTATCAAGATTTGATTGTGTTTTATTCTCTATTCTTTTTTTCGCCTTTGATGTTTTTGTTGCTGTTGACTTTGTTTTTTACATATGTTCGCTATATTTGAGCTTCTGCCAACCGGCGCGTTGTCTTCGCATATCTCTATAGCTATTGGGCAGTCCATAGAAAAAGTATATGGAAAGACCTAAACGATTAAAAACAAAACTCAATGAATTAGTTTCAAACAATATAATAGAAACAGCAAGCACATGCAATTGAAAATATTTATGGACCATTTTTTTTTTTTTTTTTTAAATAAACTATTGTCAACTAATGCACTAAAATACTTTATTATTTATTTTATTTGTATTCAAAGAACTGGATACACATTTTACATTCTTTGGAAGATTAACAATTTCTTATTTTTGCTTAATATCACAATGAGTATACCATTTTCCTTTAGAAAACTTAATCCTTACTTTTTTAATCATAGCTAGAAAGAGATTTTGATTAGAATTTGAACACACCGAAAACATATCTATATCTTAATTGTAGCTAAGCTCAAGGTGAACAAACATTTAAAAAACCATTGTTTATTTTGCTTTCTCAACGAATCATACAAAAATATATTTGACACTATGCACACACAATACAACTTTGAGTATCGAGTATTATCTAAATTATACCAATTAAGTAAATAAAACATTTTGTGACAAATTGAATGATCTTCTAATATGCCCTCATAACAATCGTCATTTAATACTTTGTGATACGTTCACACCCACATAATTATCGAGCAATGAGATAGCTACCCATTACTTCATTAGTGCTCATTCTCATACAATCTCTACTTTCCAACTTTCTCTCTCTATCTCCTCACTTGCAAGAATTTTCCAGTGCTGTGCATTCAACAGATTTCTAGTGGCATCCGCTTCTGTTAATTTGCATTATGGCCTGTAAACGTATTTTTTGGTATTTCCAAAATTTTCGCAATTGAATTTGCATGCAATTCCTCCACTACAGCGCATCCTATTTAATATTAAGGACTTATCATCTAATATTGCCTTCATTTAACCAACAATTCAAGACACAACAGCAACTACTGCAACAACAGCAAGATGAACTACAACAAATTCTACAAATACAACATTTGATTACTACAGAATGTGTGCATTTTGCAAAATTGAGAATTACAATCCATCCCTCCCGGCTTTTTCCTGTGTTCGACTCTTTGACTCATTCAATGGCCGTTTCCGCGATGTACGTCGATTGCGGCCGACGTCGCATCACCAACACATCCGCTCCCGGACGCTGTTGCAGTCGATGTGAGGGACCCCGTTGCAATATGGCCTCCAATTTCGCTTTGAATGGCACCGGCACCGGCACCGACTCCGACTCTGGCTCAGGCTTAAGCTTTGGTTCTGTTAGTTGCTCAACTGCCGTTATATCTACGTTTTTGGCATCTACAACGAGCTCTCGGCTCAAACTGGGTCGCTGTTTGTACAAACTAGTGCTGTTTATGGTCTTGTACAAAACTGGATCGAATTTCGGGGGTCGCGGTATGTAGGCAGCTTCCTTAGTTACAGTTGCAGTCTCATCAAAACCATTAGCATTTACATTATCCTTACTGTTATTGTTATCATTAGCTTTACTCGCAGTCGCAGTCGCAGTATTGCCATCTTCATTGTCAGTTTTTAGTTCTTGTATTGCCTTCAACAGCAGCAATCGGACATCACTTTCACTTTTCGATTGCTTAAGTTGAGGCCGATACTTAGCTGTCTCCGGCAGCTCTTGCAGCTTTGCTCTTTGCTCGTTTCTGTTGGGCTTTAGTGTTTTGTTGTTGGGATTCATGAATATATTGCTCAATCGATTCTTAAACTTTTCCGAATGCAAAGGATCGTCAACAACAGAAGCAAGTGATGCCTGCGAAGCTGTAGAGGCAATAGAAGCTCGTTTGAGTTGAAATACTTCATTTGATATCTGCGTGTTTTTTATGTTGCAAGCCAGCTCTAGCTGCTCATAAAAAGCAACGCTGTCGAACATCTCGTTTAACATTTTACTTGCTGCCTGTTTGCAATCCTCAATCCTACGTAGTTCCAACGATTGCTGACTGCTCACATCATCATCATCGCTGCTGCTGCTATGCACAGTAGCCACAATTGTTGTCTCAATCACACTGGGATACATTTCTGAATCGATGCTAAAGTTGCGCGCAAAAATATGCTGCTGATCCAGTTGCTGCTGTTGAATGTCCTCCGCATCTAGCACATCATCAAGCATGGCCAGAACTGAGTCTTCATCCACTGTTGTTCGTGAATGCTCGCTCTTTGTGTCCTCTACATAAAATATCTTGCCATTGGAATGTTTGTGTTCCTTCAAATCAGCGAAAACTTCACTCAAATTCTCTATCTGATCCAAGCTTCTCGAATTTCCTACAATTTGTGTTGAGCATGTGATTGTACTCTGCTTGGATATATATCCATTGCCATTACTTTTATCCAAGTTAGTTTTCTCTGGCATTTTCAATGCTCTGTAGAACTCAATGCGTTCTGGATTTCTTTTTTTAGGATCTTTGATATCATAGAGACACCAGCATGCAATAAATATGGGTATTCCTATAACATTACAGTTAGTATTATAATTTAACATGCATTAGTCAATAGCTACAACATGCAAATAAAGAAAGAACTGATCAAACTCACCCACAATCATCCATACACCAAAGCGCATCCATGTCCAGCTATCTAGCTGCAGCATAAGATAAATGTTTATAAATATACTAATTGCTGGCACCACCGGTACAAATGGCACACGGAACAAACGACTCCTCGTTTCACGCGGCTGCAAACATGTGAGCAATAGCACAACTCCAATCAGCACTAACAGGAGTATAAGCACAGTTAATGCCCAGGGCTTTTGGGAGGTGATGGCCGAATATGCATGCATCAAAAGAAGTCCAAGACCAAGTGAGAGTAGGCCTGGGAAGCAGAAAATCGAGATATATAAGTCGTGTTTAGTAGGTGAAAATTAAAAATGGCCTGCCATGAGTTAAGGAAAACTTTGATTTTTAATCTTATAAAAATAATTTTATTAGAACTAGGAAGTCAAATCTATATATCCCCACACTGATAGAAAAAAGCCGTGCTAAAATTAAGTACGAACGTACTTGAATTGAGTATTTGCGATTCTAGTATTTCATTCTTGATTTAAGTATGAAATACTTGAAATTAGCATACAATAACTTAAATCAAGAATAAAATACTTGAAATGAGTTTAAAAATACTTAAATCAAGTACAAACGTTCTTGAATTAAGAATAAGAGAACTTGAATCAAGTACAATTCCAGAAATACTTAAATCCAGTACGAAATTCTTGATTCAAGTACGATTATCGGGTTCAAATCCCGGCGGACATGAATTTTTTTTTTTTTTTGGTTTTTAAAAACGGGTTACATGTTAATAGTTTACTTTTGTAATTATTTTTTTTTTTTTAATCATTAATAAGTATAAAAATGCCAAAAAAGCTGAGGTAAGCCAAGTGCACTTAACATAAAAATCAACTGCAGTCGTAATGTGCCTGGAATTGGCTCAACAGCTAAGACCCCATTTACACGCTGAAGTTTTTTCATGAAGTTTTTTTTTCATTCTGTTTTAAAACTTCTTCGGAATTCAGGTCGCATTTACACGCTGAAGTTTTTCAGTGAAATTTTTCCTTTGAAAATGCAACTCTGGTTTAAATTTATGGTCGATAAACAGACACAGTTAACACCAGTTCAATTAATTCTTTCTTCCATAACATTTCTATTAATAATTTATAGACCACAACAATATATTTACTATTTGCGCTAATATATGCTTGTGCGATATTTCGTATCAATAACTTTATTTTCACATCAAACACTGTGCAACTCTGTGTTTATATTCTATCGGAATAAGGCAAAGCAAAATTAGAAGGAAAATTCACGACTTAACAAGTAGTGAATTTTTGCTTGAATTTTTACATTTCTACTCCCCTTGCCATCAAACAAAAGATTCAGAGAGAAAATTCATGAAAAAACTTCAGCGTGTAAATGGGGTCTAAGGCACTCGGCGCAATATCACGAGATCTGTGGTTCAAATCCCGGCGCGGTAAGCATATACAGACAATATTGTAAAAGTTATTTCTAATTTCTTTCATATCTAGCTTAATCCTGAGAATGATAGCCAGCTTTTAAAAAGCTCTATATAAGACTTTCAGGAATTAATAAAATCAAGTATTATCATGCTTGGATCAAGTATCAAATTCTCGGACCAATTTTGCACGTACTTATTTTAAAAACTTAATGATTTAACATTTTAAGTACTCAAAAACTTAAATCGAGTTCTGAAATGTATTCAAATTTGAAAATGAAAAGGAAGAAACTGAATATTGTTCTTTGGATCGAAGCTTTGAGAGGTTTAAGATAAACTTTAAACGCAATACTTACAAAACAAGGTCGTAAGACAGCCTACAATTCGCGTGGAGTACGCATTGGGCTCTGGTACGCGATGCACATTGAAGAGCTGTGTACAAACTGAGCTCCAGGTGAAGCGCACATTCCTTGATGTTAGCGAGGTTGTTTCAGAGATGGTTTGAGATGACGGATCCTCCACTTCACAGTACTCCATGTAGCGTAAAACTGTTATGGAGATGGCCACAACACTGTATGCTAGCAGAGTGCCAATGGAGAGTAAGCTAACCAGCTGTGCCAGATCGAAGAGACCCGCAATTAGAGCCGTGAATACAGCTGCAACAATTGAGCCTGTTACGGGCACCTGGAAGCGTGGACTGATTTTGCCCAGGAAGCGAAACAGGAGACCATCCTGTGCCATCGAATACATGACTCTCGGCAGTGGGAAGAGTGCTCCAAATAGACTGGCCAGCAAACCAACCAGCCCACCAATCGTTACGATCCACATGGCCACCGGCCAGCCGATATATTCAAAGGCATAAGGCAATGGAGCATTGATATCCTGCGCATAGTACGGCAACATCAGTGTAAGCACAGTGGATACTCCAAAGTAGCACAGGAAAATGATCAAAAGCGACAGCAGAATGGAGCGTGGTATATTTTTGCGAGGATTCTGCACCTCCTCGCCCGTTGTTGCAATACAATCGAAGCCCACAAAGCCAAAGAAGCATGTGGCGGCCCCCTGCAGTGTACCCTCAAATCCAAATGGAAAGAAACCTCCCTTGCCAATAATGGTGCCATTCGTCACATTTGTCATTGCATCCACTGTCCAATTACTGAAATCAGCTGTAGAATACAGCATAAAGATTAATTGTCAAAGTAGTAGTCAATGTTACTATAGCATATTATTTCATAAATTAAATTTTAAATTATATTTTTTAAGTCAGCTTAATTATTTTTTATCGATAAATACATTTTATAATTAATTTAACACATTTTATATGTCAAAGCATTGTCTTCACATTTAAATGTGTGAGCACTAGTTGTCAAATCTTTCTTTATACGTGTTCATTCATAGTTAACGGTAATAAAACTGACAAACAAGTAACAAGGCTCTATTCGGGAGAGCCCGACTAGAAGATACCCTGAACCCAGTTGCAATAAACATATTAAATTTATATAAGACTTTGGTATACTGACTTAACTTCAATCGATAAAGTTCAATATCTCCGGTGTTTCTAAACCGATTTGGACGAAATTTTCAGAAAAGTTCTATCATTCAAATTCGATATTTTTTATTATCGATTCTATGTTTATATCGGAAACCAGAATAGTTATCGATAATTTGAAGCAAACTTGTTCTGCTTATGGTATAGGAGAATTATATCCAAAATCTGAAGTCTCTAGCTCTTGTAGTCTCTGAGATCCACGCGTTCATACAGACAAACAGACGGTCAGACGGTCAGACAGACAGACGGACAGACGGACGGACAGACGGACATGGCTATATCGTCTCGGCTGTTGATGCTGATCACGAATATATATACTTTATGGGGTCGGAGATGGTTCCTTCTGCCTGTTACATACTTTTGCACAAAACCATTATACCCTTATTTACCCACTTTATGGGTTAAGGGTATTAAAACATAAGCTTAACACTGGCACCTTACAACGGTTAAACACTTACCCTTAAAGGCACCAGCAATAACAACGAAGCCCAAAATGGAAATGTTGACGCATGTGACAAAGTTGTTGGCCATCGCAGATGTCTCCACGCCAAAAGCCAATGCCACTAGAAGGGGAATGAATGAAATTCAGTTAGCTTTTAAAATTGTATTCATCTTCGGATTACTCACCACCAAATACAACGACCAAGCCAAAGGCCAGAAAATCAAAATAGCTCCCAAGGAAGCTTACATGCATTGGCGCTATATTGGCAAAGGTTTCCTTGAGCGCATCATTGAGCAGGGTGTCCAGATAGAGACTGATGCCACGACAGACGCTGGCCGTGCCAATTACATACTCCAATATCAGATTCCAGCCAATAACAAAGGCAGCAAACTCTCCAATGCACACATAACTGTAAACATACGCTGAACCAGCCTTGGGTACCCGAGCCCCAAATTCCGCATAACAAATTCCTGTCAAGAGATGCTACAGTTAGAACGGAAAATGCATATGCGTGGGGTTGTTTTAGCTTACCTGCGAGGAGGGAGGCAAGTGCTGCTATGGCAAAGGATATCATTGCCGATGGACCCGCCTGATCCTTGGCTATTTGGCCAGCCAGCACATAAACGCCAGCGCCTAGAGTGGAGCCTACTCCTAGTGCTGTGAGATCCCAAAGACCCAGGACACGATTTAGTTTCGTCTCACCCTCTGTACCATCTGCTGTCAGATTCTTGCGACGCGTTAGAACCTTCCACGCTGAAAATTGCTGAACCATTTCGGTATCTCTGCGAGTACTCACTATCTGCTGCTATAGAGACAAAATGAAATTCCATCTTAATTAGACTAAGCTTAATTGATTCGATCTTTGTAGCTGCCATGATCATGCACCTACATATTGTATGCATTGTCCCAATCGCTTATCAATCCGGCTTCGAGGCTTTTGATTATACAATGCGGTACTAATAATTCCGTTTGCAATGCAATCATAGTAAAGTCGTGGCAAATAAAATCGAGGCTAGGCCATTGTGCCGAGATTAAACTCAATTGTTCCACACATGCGACTTAAGAAGAAAAATGTTCAATGACGCAGTGTGAAAATGTATTTTTTTAGTTGAACTACATTTGAAAAACTAAGGTAGGATGTACAAACATGATTAAAGGATGGATAGAACTAGAAATAAATATCCTAATTCTAACTTCGCTTGTCTTTTTGATCGACGTTAGATTGTAAGTCATTTAACTCCGAAGTGACAACTGATAAAATTCACCTTTTTGTGTGAATTATTCAAACCCTTGCTAAATTTAACTGAGAAAGTACTTAAAATTCACTTTTCTGGGATTATCTTTAGATTATCGCTTGCTGCAGTTTAAGAATAATGGTTTTGTTAGCTTTTTTTTGGGCTTGGTCCTCTTATCCAATGACTAAGCAAGCCAACTGATAAGAATAGATGCTGAACTACTATTTGATACTTGCGGCTTATTTACACTAGTGCTTCCTCTTGATTCTTTTGTTATTTTTTTGCCTTTGCGGTGCTTATAAAGATAATTAAGTGGGTCTAGGTAAGCAGCCAGTGTCGAATGAAGCATTATGCATGTTCGTATGCAAAGTTTATATAATATAATGTTCTATGATTTTTCACTTAATTATTTACTACATATTTAATTAGTTGACTTACCAACTTTAAAACAATTGCTGACTGCTGCAGTTCCTACTGCAAACTCAGTCCAAATATTTGCTTTGGTTGGATCGAGTCAGTTTGTGCTTTTATAAATATATGCATATATTTATATATATGGTAGGTGTGTGAGTGCGAATTTAAGTGTATTTAGTTTGCTTAAATTTAACTTCTGACGACTACACAACTGGCAGAGTTCGCGCTTTGAATGCGTCTGCCAGGCGGACGTTAAATTACAGGCGCGTATTCGAATCGTACTTTAAGATAAGAAGACAACAGCCGCAGAGAGGCAGGCAGAGAAAGAGAAAAGAAAAAGAGAAGCGAGCATCAGATACTGATAAGGGATACAAAAGTGCCGCGAGAGAGTGAGTTTAACAACACAAACACCAAAAAGAAATGTTAAACTATAAAATGTTACAGGTAAACTGAAAATATAGAGGGCAAAATCCGTACAGGGGTTTGTAATTAGAGTGACTATGAAAATTAGCAGGTCGGAGCTACGAGAATGATACTATTGTCGATGACGTTTCGCTCAGCCTCTCGAGCTTATTGCTCTGTGATTTTAACCTGTAACTCTCAGCTGTTATAGCAGGTACCGCACCCCGCACGCCCGTCCGCTTGTGTGCTTGTCATTTAGTATTGTTATTTATGTTGTTTATATAAGATTGCTTTTTTTTTCTCGTATTGATTGTTGCTATATTTCCGATATGTACGACTTGACTTTTAATGTCGACGCGTTGTGATGCCTGCTGCTTCAGCTTGCTATTGACGCTCTCGCCGAATAACGTTCACTGAAACTGTGCGATAATAAGCTGTTACCTATATGGCAAAAATAATGCAATATCAGTTAGCAGCGGGACAGAGAGAGAATGAGAGGGATTGAGAGTATGATTTAACAACTGTAACTTGTTGACAAATATTTGTTTTGTTTCATTTAATTTTATGGTTCAAGCAGGGCATCGAGTTGAATGAAATTTATTGACTCTTAAATCGGGCAGCTCTAGTTCCCTATTGGAGTGCCAAAAATAACCCTTTATCTTCATTTTGATACGTTCTTAAACTCATTATCTCATTACCATAACGGTTTGGTTTCGTTCTTAAATAAACATCGTTTTGATCACAGAAAATTATTAGTAAACTGTATGGTGCGGGACGGCAGGGGGCCAGAATAACTCAGTTTAGATTGCTGCCAAACATGCTCATAGTCATGCGTCTTCGCTAGAAATATTATATTAATAAGCGTATGCCTTAGCCGTTGCACTGTTGCCGAACATGTTTCGAAAGCAGTTAAGTTTAATGTTAACCGAACAAACTTCGGCAGTGCTTCGGGGGTTAAAATAAATTCTGATTTTATGAACATGGTTCTTTATTTAGTTAAAATGGAACTAATTTCCTTCTGAATGTATAGATTTTTTTTCCCAAAATCTAAATTAATACACGTTGACTTTCAAGATAAGATTTAAAGTGTCAAATGCAATCTGAACACTCACAATTGCTAAATACATGCACAATAGTAAATTATATATGTTATATATAGTATATACACATTTTTGTCACTAATAATATATATAATTTATATGCTCAGTAGCTGCAGCACTTTTTAAACTGACGCAACTAATTAGAAAGCCCCTTGGGACTCACTATTGCACACACAAGCAAACATACATGCATCGAACTATTGTTCTCATATGTGTGATAAACACCTCGCCATTAGCAACTATTAAATTATATATATATATGTATAAGCTGATTACGGCAATAATAAACTGAAGCGATCTACGGCCACTCTCTGGCGTTCATTGCTATGTGTCACATTTTGATTATGCACTGACAGAAATTACTGTGATTGTTCAATACCATTATTATTGTTATGCATTTAAACTTGAACTTCAAAAACCGATGCACAAATTTTTTATTGACTGCACTAAATCAATTACTTTCATATTTTACATAAATGTGAAAGCATTTACTAAGTATATGCATTCAACAACTGTATCCCAATTGTAATCAGATATAATGGATTTAAAATATATCAATAATTGTTTTTCTAAATTTTTCCTTTTTCTTAAATTTTCCTAAATTTAAGAAATGGTTCACAAATTTGTAACAATAGTTTTACATATTTGATATTCAGGAAATATTTTTTTGAGATATTTATCTTCAAAACATTATAAAACGTTTCATAAAAATTATTTTTAACTAACATGCTTTTTTATTTTCAAATAAAATAGAGCAACAGTCTTTTCGCTCTGTGTATTCGGCATTTTTTGGATTACGCACCAATAGTAAATAATTAAACAACACGAGTACAAACAAGTAGTAGTACTCATTCTAGTTCCCATACTCATATTAATAATCGTAGCCCAACAATATAGTATGAGTTCGCTATGCTGATAAGATACTTAAAATGCTCTTCACACTTTCACTCTTGGCACACGATGCGTTCGCGAAAAGGGGCCACTGAAAGATGAGGGGGAGGAGAGTCTAAATCACGCAGCACGCATTGTATGGGCATTAAAACTTTACTGCCACTGACGAAGCAACCTAGTAGTAAGTAAATTTCCACAGAAACACTCACAAGTACTGCTTGCTGGGTGTTTTGCAGAGCTAGCGAGCATTGGGGACTACTGGGAGTTTTTAAACGATATGTGCAGGAATGATTAGCACATGTGGCTGAGATTGCAAATTGGCATTGTGATTGCCTTTGTTATCGCCAGCAAATATAAATTATCTAATTTAAATAATTGCACCAAGATACTAGATGCTTAATATGACGAGGCTGCCTTCACTCAATGCCACAATGGCATTGAAGTTAATTGGCAAAGACAAAGAGAGATGTTTTGATTTAATACAACTAAAAGGATAATAAGAAACCACAAAACCAATTGAAGCGGAATGTGCGTAGCTTGTCTGCATTTTAATGATGAGATAAAAGCAAAGGAAATTTATTTTTTTCCTTTTTTAAATTGTAGTTGGCGTCATTTAATATGTTATGTCTAACCAACTTAAGCAGGCGTGTTAAAAAATTTTTCAAAGAAAAAAATTTGATTTTATCTGAATTCATTAAGAACTTATCTTTTCTCTGAACTTATTTCTGAAACCTGTTCAAACATGACAGTTTCTTATACCGCAGAAGTTGCTACCTGTCGCCGTTTTGGTTGCTTTTGGAGGTTGTTAGCCAGGTAAGCTAAATGCATTTGCAATTGGCTCAAAATAGTAACCAATATTTGGCAAACAACCGCTAGATGGCGTGCAAGTATTTACAAATTAATTTGGCCAGATTTATTAGCATTTTTAGTTGCATTCTATGCTATGGCCTTACTGTATCGATTCGCACTCGAGGGCCAACACAAACGGTAGGTATATATATTTTTTTTCCTTTAATCTTAGCCACACTCATCTTCACTGATCCTCAGCCTCTTTGAAGATATTGTTGAATATTGTCGAAGCTATGGCGCTTTGATTCCACTGTCATTTGTTCTTGGTTTTTATGTGTCCATAATTGTGGAGCGCTGGTGGAGTCAATACATAACAGTGCCCTGGCCAGATCCTTTGGCCGTCTATGTGAGCGCCTTGGTGCGTGGCCAGGATGATCATGGGCGTCTGATGCGT
Organism: Scaptomyza flava; assembly: GCA_030179655.1. Lineage (NCBI taxonomy): Eukaryota > Metazoa > Arthropoda > Insecta > Diptera > Drosophilidae > Scaptomyza > Scaptomyza flava. The sequence goes on from JARNME010000404.1 coordinate 21,015,641, forward strand.
CGTACCATAATGCGTTATGTTTGCCTATCGCTTACTATGGTGCTGACCATGATATCGCCGGTAATAAAGCGACGTTTTCCAACCTACGACTACTTGGTGGAAGCTGGTCTGCTCAGCAAAAATGAGGCATTGATTATCGAAAAAATGGACGAAAAGTTTCCCAAGCATTCCAAATATTGGATGCCCCTCATGTGGGCCTCTAGCATTATGACGCGTGCACGGAAGGAGGGACGCATCTGGGATGATTTCTCGCTCAAGTCGATGATCGATGAGTTGAATAAGTTTCGTGCTGGCTGCAATAGTCTTACACATTACGATATGATCAGTGTACCGTTGGTTTACACACAGGTGGTCACGCTGGCTGTCTATACATACTTTTTGGCTGCCATCTTTGGGCATCAGTATGTCGATAAGGTCGGATGCAGTATTGTCAATTATTACTTTCCCGTATTTAGCACACTGGAATTCTTTTTCTTTATGGGCTGGCTAAAGGTTGCCGAGACACTAATTTGTCCCTTTGGCGATGATGATGACGACTTTGAGCTCAATTGGGTAATCGATCGGAATCTGCAAGTAAGCTATTTGATTGTAGATGAGATGCACAACGATCATCCCACTCTGGTCAGGGATCAATACTGGGACGAAGTGTTCCCCAATGAGCTGCCCTACGCGGATGAATCGCAACGTCATGCACCGCCCGAAGCCTCCACAGCCAAACTAGACGTTTCCAAAATCACATCCTCTCATATACCTAAACTAACACCAGTTACGACCAGTGAACACGATTTCACCGAATTTAATGGTGAAGATGACGAACGCATTGATGAAGCTCTCAAGAAAGAAGATCGAGAGCTGCGCATCAAATTCGCCTCGCACCGTTTTGATATCCACCTCAGTTCGTCGTCCATTTCCTTTGTCGACTTTACCTCTTTAGAGCCGGACAATATTTCGGAAGTTGGTTTAGAAGAGGAGCAGCTGCTCGATTTGTCAACTATGCCGCTGACTTCCAAGACCAGCAAAGATGACTTTGACCGTCTGAAAGAGGAGCGTGAACGCGAACGTCATGCCAGGCAATTGCAGCATGCAGCAATGACCTTTGACCTGCTCAAGGGCGAACTAACCAATCTTTCAGAGTCAGCACTTTCATCCGCAAAAAGTGCGTCAAACAATCAAAAAACAAATGAATCCTCCCATGAACATGACACACAGACTGATAAAAGTTATGTACGCGACAGCCTAAACTAAACATTTGGAATAACTTCAGCTGGTGCGCAATGTTTTCAAGCTTTATGAACCATTAAAGATTTAACAAAATAAGATTGTGATCGAGATATTATCTGGTATTACCAAGCTTCATGTTAAAGAAATAAATAACTTAAATGGAAAAAGCTGCAAAATCTATACTTTTCAGATTTTTCTGATATTCCCAGGAGTAAAAATACTCAGCCTTTTGGACAGTACTTTTTAGTACTCCAGTGCTTTTAGTTTCATGACATACATATCTTAAGTATCTATTTTCAACCGAAAAAAAAGTTTACGATCTCTCCACCAATATAGTATTCCTACAAATCGCTATACACAAGCTTCAACATAAAGTACTTCCAGCAAGTTAAAGTAGGCGTTTGTTTATTTTTCAGTACGCCTTACCTTGCCTTACATATCTTAGTTTTCCTGATTTTAATTTGAGCTCAAACATGACTGTAACCTATACAGCTGAAGTGTGCACCTCCAGGCGCCTTAGCAATTTTTTGCGCTTGTTATTCAGGTAAATTTCATTCAGTTTTCAAAACGTTGAAACAGAAAACATTTTATTACCATTTCATTTTCATTTCACAGATGGCGTGGTAGCATATACAAACTGGTCTGGCTAGATTTACTTTTTTTTCTCTTTATATATCTGTTTCTAGCTATAAGTTATCGGACTCTCATGAATGATGTATCAAAGAAGTAAGTTCCTTTAAGCTTTAACTACTATTAAATTATTTAATCATCCAACTTAGAGCATTTGAGTCGGTAGTATTTTATTGTTACAAAAATGCAAGTTTTATACCACTATCTTTTGTGCTTGGCTTCTATGTGTCCATTGTTATGGTACGTTGGTGGGCACAATATACAACAATTCCATGGCCAGACTCAGTGGCCACACTCGTTAGCTCCAGCGTGCATGGCTTCGATGATCGTGCTAGGGCCATGAGACGCACAATCCTTAGATATGTGTGCCTGTGCCAGGTGATTGTATTCACAATGATATCGCCCAGTGTTAAGAAGCGTTTCCCTACCTACAACCAAATCATCGAGGCGGGTCTGATGCAAGAGAACGAAAAAACTATAATTGAGACCTTGGATCTGGCATTCCCCAACTATCCCAAGCACTGGATGCCTATTGTGTGGGCAGCAAGTGTTGTGATACGTGCCCGAAAAGAGAATAAGATACGCGATGATTATGCTGTGAAATCGATTATCGATGAGTTGAACAACTTTCGTGGCAGCTGCGGATTTCTGTTATACTATGACTGGGTAAGTGTGCCCCTAGTTTACACACAGGTGGTCACACTGGCCACCTATGCCTTTTTCCTGTGCTGCGTCATTGGTCAGCAGTGGATTGAGGATCCAGAAAGCCGTACAGCCTTAAATAAAGTCGATCAATACTTTCCAATCATGACGCTTCTGCAATTCTTCTTCTACATGGGCTGGCTTAAGGTGGCCGAATCTTTGATCAATCCCTTTGGCGAGGATGATGATGATTTTGAGGTAAATAAATTAAACATAAACTTAAGCCTGTCATTGACAATCTACTTTGTAGCTTAACTGGATGATCGATCGAAATCTGACTATTTCTTATTTGATTGTGGATGAGATGCATCAGGAACATCCAGAGCTGATCAAGGATCAATACTGGGATGAAGTGTTTCCTAGTGAGTTACCCTATAAAGACGAATCGAAGCGCCAGGGACCACCGGGGGCATCCACAGCTAAACTGGTGGTATCTGAGGTACGTACTAACAATGTCATGTAAATCATATTAAACTGACAGACTGACAACCGAAAAGCTTAGCTATTGAAGAATGGCTGATTTACAAACTTAAAGATATTGAAAGCATAAAACAGACATGAAAATAAGATACACATAACTGTTTCTTTTTTCTTTGTAGATTCATGTCGATAAATCTGTTGAAGGGGTTGCTAAGTTTGTTCCCGGCTCAACTCCAAGTTTCAGTTCTTACTCCAGCTCTACTACACTTTTTCGCATGCGCCATGGCAACGTCTCTCGAGTTCCCTATCGCGGTGCTGGCTCTAATTTAAACTTGAGAAAGAGAACGGCAAGATCTAGTACAGCAAGCTGTAAGTATTAAGTTAAATTTGCAAATAAACTCGTCTAACCTGTGGATAAATGCAGTAAACTTGGAGGAGCTGATCGAACAGCGCAATCACGAAAGAAGTGAGCGATTACGTCATCGCTTTCTTAATATGCGATCCAATCAGAGACCCTCTTCGTCAGGACGTTACATTATTACGGTACTGCATCCTCCTTCGCCGCGCACTAGTCAAGGTTCACATAACACGTCAGGCGATGAAGAGGAGCATGTGCGCGAAGGAGAAGAGCCAAAAGTTCCCAATAAGAAACATGATTAATAATTATTGTAAATACTAGTAATTCAATCATAAACCTTTAATTAGCAAATAAATGTGAAAAGAAATTACACATTTAGTAATATTGTTTGTAAATAAGACAAACTTTCAAGCAAAAAATAACATCAACTCAAACCTGATCACATTTCAGCGCTACATATGTTGTATTCAAATTTATGTGATCAAAATGGTGTATGATGTGTTAAGACACACAGCTTTTGTTTAATCATTTAAGAGCTACAGTAAGAGGGTTAAGGCTGTGAATTTCCCGCATCTGACGTTTAAAAGCAAAAAAATTAAGAACTTCCACAAGTAAAATGGCTCATTGTTTGCATTAGCATACCTGCGCAGCTGATATTTTGTATACTACTTGCATGGGTCAGCTGTATTTATGAATGCAATTCATAAACTTGTGGCCCACGCTGCCAACCACTGGCGCCCCCGTACCCCGAAGGGGTGGTTGTTAAGTTAAAAAAAAAATGAAATAAATTGTAATGTCAGTCGCTATTTATGAAAGTTTCAAAATTGTATTACTTTAAATGCGCGCTTGTAATGTGGTTAAATGCGGTTCAATTCAGTTCGCCATTTAACTCATTTGGGTGTTGACTTGCTGTTAAATTTTCATATTTTTGTATTGTATTTTTGCATTTAACTGTTCGATTTTTTTTACGCCAATATCTTTGAAACATGTATAGTGCCAATCAGTCAGTTTTTAATAATTGCACTGGTATATGTACATTGTCAGTTGGCCACAGGCAAAAAACGACAAGAAAAATGATGCAACTCCCATAGCTGACTTGAAATTGCTCTTTTCACATATAAATAAACATTGCTATTAAATTTAAATAAATTTAAACTTCATATTGTTGATGTTTCTTGGCAAATTCTGAAAAATTTATTGAAATAAAATTTCAACTTTAATAAGATTTTATTAACGAATAATAATCTAAAATATTTTTTTATAGATAAGAAATATTGAATAAAAAAATGGAAAAAAATTCAAAAATTCAGCCAAATATAATTATTAGCATTCCAAACTTGAAAGCTAGCAATTGATTGTCTTAAAAATGTTTTTATGAGCATATGCTAATGCATTATTTATAAAAATCTTATTTATTAACGCCCAGATTCACCTTTAGTTTAAACTTTACTAACTTCTGCATCCTTCTTTATCAAATGATTTTGAAACGCAAATAATTTCTTTACATACTGCATTGGTTATCGCATATTCCTCTCTATTGGTCAGTTTATGGTTGTGAGGTAACACATATGTATATTTCATATTTGCGCATCGCGCAGTAATGTTTTGTTCATGTCGCGTAGCTGTGCTGATTGATGACATGGTAGCCACTTGGCAAAAAGCGATTGCACTTGCTGAAGGATGGAGGTGGCGGATAGGGATGTGGTGATAAAGGGACGTCGGCCGCTGGTGTCAAACAAAAAAGAGGTTAATTTAATTTCGCGCACGAACGCATTTGTCCATAATTGGCAATTAGCACTGGCCATTGGCATAGCCAGCAACATGGCCTGCTGTTCACTCACAAACGCACTCATTCACAAATTACAACGTGCTCAATGTTTGCATTTTGCATTTGGCCAACGGCAACAAATATTTGTATGTGTCCGTTTTATGGATCCTGCATCCTTTCACTGAATATTTGCCGTTCTTTTTATGTTGTTGTGAATGAGCGATTTTTAAAAAATGTTTCGAATTTTCAAGGCGTTGAAATAATAATCATCGCCTCATAACATGCAATATCGAATATTTATTGCCTGATTGCAGCTGCTGTTCAGCCACGTTAATTGCAACATCCATGCAAAATGCAAATGCGTGCAACTGGAATGGGAAACTTGCAACTTGCAACAAACCCATTGCTCAACGGTTCGAACTCATTTTTCACACCATTTTTCAAGTCACTTTCGTAATTTGATGACACCTCTGGGAAGGCACATTAAGCTTGAGTATGTATATAGTAACGTGTTTACCTTTCTTTTAGTAGGGGTTGTTTCGGATTACGCAGAGACATTCAAAAAGCTGAAAATTATTACAGATACATTAGTAGAGGTGGTAGTCATAAAATCGGATATTTGTATTAAGCTGTTTTGAAATTAAATTAAAAATTTAAATAACCTCCGTTTTCCTAAATTTGTTTCTTAAGAAATACAACTACATCCATTTATAAGCATGTATTTTTTTCGTAATCTTACATCTTAGATAAATCAGTTTACAGAGCATTGGATTGTCATTCAAATTAAGGTTACCCCTTACAAGGACCCTGCATCCATTCCAAAGATTGAAAAGCGCATAAGTTGCTGGCTGCGGCACGGCCGGACATTATCGTAAACATCTTTGACGCTTATCCTAGCTAATGCTAATGTCCTTTCGCTCCATTCTGTCTGCAACACAGCTCTTGGTCACCATTTGGGGCAGGCGATTGTGTTGTTGGAAGGCTAATTATGTGACAGCCTATTAGCAACTCGATAAATATGTGCCCAGTGGAGAGTTGAGAGCAAATAGACCCATTCCAATAAAGCTACTTTTTTTGCCGCATGCAAAAAGTTTGCTTTTGTGGCACCTAGCACCTTCCTCCACTTCCCACTTGTTTTGGTGCCTCATTCATTAGATATGCGAACCCTGCTCCCGGGCTGATTATGACAAAGCACTTTTACCCAATTGGGTAAATTAGGTGGAAACTGAAAACTAAATGAAACGGAACTTGGCATACGCCCACTTTTTCCCGGTCGCCCGTCGCTCTAATTTCGAGAGACAGAAAAATACAGAAAAGCAGCAAACAACAACAAAATCAAAAAAAAAAGGAGAAGAAAATACCGTTGCTCTCTGACGTTTTTTTTGCCATGCAACATCAGAGCTCGTAGCTGGGAAAACTCGGAATACCACCCCCCCGAACCGTAGCAATTATTCTGCATTAACAAAAGGGTTTAACATTTGGCGTTTTAGCCAGTTTCGACCGAAGCGACGTCCGGCAACGTTTAACAACAACAAGCCGCACATTATGGGGCATGAAATGTGTAAGGGGGAAAGGGATAGGGAGTTGGAGGCGTTGGCGTGCTGGCATTTGGAATTTTGGCCGAGGGCTTATATGCCTTGTAATTCAGTCGTTACGTTGCGTTTGTGACGTTTTTTTTTTTTGTGTTTTTAGTTGAGCGGTCGCAAGGACGACGATAAATTGTTATAATTAATTTTTATTTAACTGTAAAAATTGAAATTTTTTCTTTGTTGCTGTTGTTGTTGTAACGTTTCCAGAATTGGCTTAAAATGTAAATTATTATTGCGGCCAGGGAATTTTGTAAGTCATGTTATGGAGGCATCATATAAAAAATGGAGCCAGTGGCGGATTGTGTGGAGATTTTGGGCTCATGGAACGTTCATACTGTCTATTAATTAAGCTGCCTCAGCACGAGTGTGCGTGTGTGTGTGTGTGTGTGCGTGTGTGTGTGTGTGGATGTTCCTACTCCCCTCACCATATCGGCATAGAGTTGCTTGCAAGTAATAATTACAAGTTGCCAACTTTAACACTCAATTGTTACAATTACAGGGCTGCAGCAAAGTCGAGGCGAGGCCCAAAGTAATTACAATTACAAAAGACAACACACACACACACTCACTTCAAAAAATTAAATTGAATTCGCCAAGTTCCTTAATAATTGCTGGGTGGTTTGAGTAAAGAGTTTTGTGAGCAGCAACGTCTTGCTTACGTTTGCTTAATTTATCAAATACAAACGGTCATCTAATACTTCATTTGAGTTTGGCCAACAAAACTTTAACGCTTCAAATCCTTTAATTTAAAACAGCTAGATTTGTTCCTTTCTTCGTTCTCTCGTTCCCTGCAAATATGGGAAAACTTTTGTCTAAGTATTACCAATAAAATTGATGGAGAAATAGTCAAAAACTATTTGGTCGTAGATAAAAAACTTTTTGTTGCCCAAGAAATGAGAAGGGAGCGAGAAGGGCGACAACAACAAATTCCAAGTGGCAATAGCTTGGCTTACTTATATTAAAATTCCCCAAAAAGCTTAAAAGAAAACAACAGTGAACAGTATAAGAGAAGAAAACGAGAAGCGAAGCAAGCAAAAAAGTGAGTGCAAGAGAACTAAAAGTGAAGCTAGCTGGAAACTGAACTGTAAACCATTTTTGAGCAGCTGAAAAAGGGGTTTAAAATTTTAAATAAGTGTTTGGCTTGAGCTCTGAGCAACGCCACAAAAGGGATCCAAAACTCCTTGCATACTTTTGTGCAAAACTGAAGAGTTTGAAAGTACAAAACTCCAAAGCATTGGAATGCTACATAGCAGCATAGTAGCGACAGCAATAAAAGCAGCAGCACTATCAGCTTAGAGCACAAAATGAATGACTAGTAAATGAATGAATGGATAACTGAATGAATGAGAGTTAGGAAACACTAAAGTTGCACAACTAGAATGAAATTCATAATTGCTGCAGTACAGCGTACTTCGCCAAAGAAGCACAAGAATAATTTACATCTATATTTTAACAATGCACTATATTAAATGTAATTGTTTTCAATTTATTTTAATTGAACATGTTTCTATACCGCCCGTCACCTTTAAACTTGATGATAAATCTAATCTGTTTTTTTGTTTTCTGATAAGTTATTTTTATTCTATCAATAATATGTTAGCTGTATCACGCAATAAGCTTCAGTTTTGGTTGCTTGGTTAAAAATTAAAATTTAAGTTGTACTTCTTATTTCAAGCTTTGGGTTATTCGATAGTTAAAAAATTTAATGGAATAACTTAATATTTATTAGATATTAAGAATGTTTTCTTTCATATTTTACATAAAATCGTATTATAATAATATCTGTATTTCTCTTTAAAGTCCGCAGCGAATTTAAAAAATATAAGGTCAATTATTCACACATTTGGCCAGACGACAATTATTGAAGTCGACAAAGTTATCCAAAATAAGAAAAAAATAAAATCAAAATAAAATATAAAAAAACCCAATCAAAGTTTTAAAACAGTTTGGAACAGGTGTTTTGCAAAAGCATGCACCTCTCATACAAACAGTGTCAAATCGGACGACACCTTCCTCGCCTCCTTCTCCTTCTCATTCCACTTCCCGTCACCCGCACCTTATTTACCTTGGTGTTTCACCATTCAAGCGAAAAACACGCACAACTTTTAGCTACTTGTAATTAGCTTTTCTTGTTCGATTCGCTGGCAGCCACAGGTTGAAGAGAACACCACAGCTCGCGCTCGCTAAAAGCGACAGTTCCTAAAACGCTTAACACGCAGGCCTCATCCAAACGGAACCCCCAAATGGCTCTGCCAGCCCCTCTGCTCATTCACTTGTAGCAACACATTTTTGCGTGCCTCGGTAGCTAGCGAAATTTGTTCTTACGCTCTGAAAGATTTAACTTTTTGATTGAGAAAACATCATTAACGCACGTAAAAGGCCAACTATTTACGGGTGTGTGTATGTTTGTGTGGGTGTTGCTGGTGTCTAGGTTAAAAGTTTTTGGTGTTCCTGGTGCTAAAAATCAAATAGGGGAGAGAATTGCTTAGGAGAAGCACAAGAACGAAGAAGAGTAGGAGGATGTTGCAAGAAGAAAGTTTCTAATCACATTTACCGCAATTACTAACAAGGTTTTTTGTTGTTGACTGCGGTGAGTATTTTGACTCCTGTTCTTGTTCTTGTTGTCAGCTTAAGTTGCTTAGTTTTTACTATGGCTAAGTACGTGAAGAGGACAGAGTGTTTTTATGAGGTTCGTTTTTAAGGGCTAGTACGTAGCACAAAGCAAATAAGATAATTTAATTAATTACAAAATTTTTGCTTTTAATTAACGTAGCATTTTCTAGTTAAACGTTTAGCAATCAAGCTTGGCAATGTAACCACATCAGCCCTTAATTAAAAGCAGCTAATTAATTATGGAAAGTAGAATTTAAGGACGAGCGAATGAGTTAAGAAAATAAGTGAAAGATGTTGTAAGAAAAAAAATATGTCGTTCTTAGAGGATAAACAACAAGATAAGATTAACAAACAATCAACTATTTATTTTAATTTAATAAGATTTTTTAGATTTTATTCCACTTTTTAGTCAAGTTAAAGGCCTGCAGATAGGCGTGCAGCACTGCAATGCAATCCATTATATATGTGTTAACGAGCCACATCTGAGGTCCATCCCTTATTTATAAATTGTTATAAAAAATAGTCCATAACCAATTAAACCCTGTCGTTTTGGACCTCGCCGCAAAACAAAAGTTAAATTCTCATTTTATTCAATTGCAGCCCAAAACATTTAAATAAAGCGAACTAATTCAACCCTAGCAAATTGATAATGCATTATCTGTGAAAAAAGGATCTATGTAAGGGATCGATGCAACGGATCTTTCACATGATCTATCAAAGTCAGCCCTTGCTCAGCTGAGCTACCTGAATGCCAAATTATTTATATCGCACTTAAATTGCCAATAAATAGAAAATTTAGGCTCTTTTGTCCCGCGGCAATTCCGAAAGGGTAAAAAGATGTCGTCGACAGCTGCCCTTAAAAGCAATTTAAAATTTCTTATAGAGTTGCCTAACCGTGAAAACATTGATCGAGCCGCTTCCCTACTTTTAAGTAGGCACTCATCCCTTGTCTCCCATATAAATAAAAATTGAGTTTGCGCAAAAAATAACAGAAAGGAAAGTTATAATAGGGAGAAAATTCGAAAAGGTAACAATCTTAATCTTTAAGCAATTAATGCCTAAACGCTAATGATGGGGGAGCGTTTCTTACATGGCAAGGCGGTACAAAGAAAAAAACAACAATGATAATCAAAAAAAATATGAATTGAAGAAGTACTTTGTACTTACTTACTTGCTTCAATGGACGCTTGGCTGCTAAACAAGTGACCTGTATTATTAGCCTAAACCGAGAAGTTCGTCAACATTTTAAAAGCGCCGGCGGACTACCAGCTGTGTCGCCCCTATCCACTGTCCCTAATTTTTTGCAGCTCTGTTTTGGGGGTAAGGGGAATCCACGCTTAACAATATTTCATGCGCCAAACTTTTCTTATGGCTTGTGCACCACACAGTGTCCCGAGTACGAAGAAGACGCAATAGAAAACTCTAAGGGCCAAAATTTGAGTGAATATAATTCTGGCAAACTCCCATGAATGCTCTATTTTTTGTGATTTAAAAATGTACAGCAACAGATTTTAATGTGAAAATAATATTTGCTTTTCCGATATTGCATATGCTATGGTACTGCGTTTAAATTTTTATTATTTTTATTGCTCAATACCAAACTATAAAAGTTCTTAAAAGTTTCCTTAAAATAAAATAAATTTATTTGTAGAGTATCTTTACCATCGGCTTACATTGTATACGTCTTGATATAAAATTCGTACACCCGCCCGCCCGCACACACACACACACATTTTGAAGCATCCAGTCACATGCTCATAGACACTTACGCATTTCGCCATTCACATATTCGGCTACAAAAAAAAAATAAAAATAAGAAATGAAAGGAACAAAAATTTGCCCGCTTCGTTTTCTGCTTGAATTACAAATTGCTACATCAAAAGTTTGACGTTCTTCGTTCGGTTTGCCGCAATCCCTACCACTCCATGTCTTGGTCTCCTATGCGAGGCTCTTACTTGAAAAGCAGTTGTTGTTAACAATGCTTTTCGGTTTTTCTCCTTGTTGCTGCTGCCAAAAGGAAAGCAATTTTCCAGCAATATGTTCTACGTATTAGAATTTTGTTTACACTCGAAATGGAAAACATGTTGTGCAATGCAACTTGTAGATGAGTGTGCGTGTATTTCGTCTTTTTTTGTGTGTGTGTCTGTGTGTGTTAGAGCGTGTATGTAAGTGTTTAACTGTGTGTCGCTCATTTGTTTACTTTGAAATCGAGTTGTCAAACTGGCTTTCCACATAAGTTTGGCATTTTCAAATGCATTTTCAAGCCATAAATGCTGCTAAAAAGTTGTGGACATCATCACAGTCAATTCTTATCCCCTTCCGCCGCTTTCTCTCCCTACGGCAACAAGCTCTTTGCCCCACTCAACAATATGCCCCTTTAGTCATATGCTAATTACTTTCGACAGCAGCTGTTGTAATAATTCAGCCATAAACTGCTCAATGTATACACTAAAAATTATGCATAATTATTTCAAAGCATTTTCATTAATTATCCGGCGATGTTATTGTTGCTTCAATGTTGCTATTACTGTTGCAGCCGCTTCCTGTCGCTTCTTCCTCTCTACGTGTGTGTGTGTGTGTGTGTGTGCGGTTCTTAATGTAGGTCGCTAGGTGGCGCCTCCACACAGATTTCGACAATCTAACACCTTCATTATTAATTGAAGATGGACTCTAGCCTTGTATAACAGCCACACTTCAACCCACCCTCCCACATTTATCGCCATGGCCAGGCACTTGAGGCTTTTATTATAGCGCACAATTTACGCCAAGTTAAACAGGGTAAAAATGTTTACGCTTTGGTAAAACTTTGCGCTGAAAGCTTTGCCCACAACTTTTGGAATATTAATGATGATTTGCTGCCAAGAGAGAAAAGCGCTCGGATTTCTATGGTACTAAAATACTTAACCTAATCCAGGTTATATTAACTATCAGATGCTATATAGAGTAAGTTTAAGAAACTTGAAAACATGGCTAATATTTTGTGTAAAATATTAAGTTAAATAAATTTATTCTTTCCTGAAAGTCCTTAACATTTTTGTGCAAAATCAACATTGTTATTCTTATTATCGATTTTCATTTAGATCTATCACTAGTTATCGAATCTCTTAAGTAAATGTAACTGTACTTTCACAAATAACCCTGTAATTACTGATCTGCTTTTTAGCAATTACTCTTTGCAGTATTTACTTTAAGCTAATAAGCGTTGTCAATAAATTTAGAGTTAAAATTTTGTTATGAACAGATTTTCAGACAACATTTTTCAATTAACGAAAAGTGTATAATATGCATGGCTTAAAGTTTGACTACTTCCCGATTGCGTCGTGTTATGTTTTTCGGTGTCGTTGTTATTACTGCTCCTGCTGTTGCTGCACATGGAAAAAGGAGTAAGAAAAATTAAGGAGTTTTTGCTTCGATTTTTGGCCCATGGCTTATTAATGCATTTCGCTGCTGGAAACTCACAGGCTTGTTGGCTCGAGACTTTTGGCTAGTGGCACGCCGATTGCCGTTTGGCATTTAGTACTACTCATACTATAAGGGTTCAACAGGGCATACGATTGCTAGAGATTTATGCTGATATACTTGCCACCTACTTATATTGTATAGCGAATTCGAGAGCTCCTAATTGCCGTTAAGAGTCAGACGATGGTGCCAGTTATTTCAATTGTCCTAATTGTGTATAAGAGAGAAAGCAAAAGAGAGAATGAGGAAACAAAGACTTTGCATAATTGATTGGGTGGCTGTTAAAATGATGGATGCTTCATTTGTTGCTCAGTTGTTCGTAAGCAGCTTTTTATTTGTTACCTCAAATGTTGCAGTTGCTGATAGAGCTGAAATTATTGGCTTACTGATTGTTATACTTAATTAAAGGGAGTTGAATAGGGGAAGAGGAAGAATATTGGTTTAAGTATGCATTATAGCTTAAACTAATCTTAATGACTTGAGGATACGTTGGAGCTCGGTTAAAAGCCAGTGATAGTTTGAATTATTCTACAGGGACAGCTTAATGTTTCACATTACAAAATGAGGGAAAAAATGAATTCTTAAGTTCAAAATAGGGAACAATCGTTAGCAAAAGTTAACGAATATTGATATATTTTAAACAAATGCTGGCACACAAACTACGCCTTAAAGAAGCACAATAAAATTAGTAGTAATGTCTCATCGACAGCAGCAAAATCATAAAAATACATGAAAACTCGCTGATAAGTAAAATTTGATTTACTATTTGACAATGAAAATATATGTAAAATGCTCAAATTTAATATATTGAATTGTATTTTTGTTATAGATGGTGTTGAAATCTGACAATTAGGAGGGACACTTAAGTAGTCAAGTTTGAAAAAGAAGATTGCAATACATATACCATTTGCCATTTGTCTGCATCCTGTCGCAGTTCCATGTGCTCCAATCTCTTCACATACATTCTACACATGTTACAATGCATGACGTATAGAGTGTTGTGTGCTGTGTACGGACGTCTGAGAAGAGTGTCTGCGATTGCTATTGAGTTTTGAGTTGACGGCGAGCATGTATTGGTGGCAACATCAGCATCAGCAGCACCAGCAACTGCAACAGCAACTGCAACAGCGAAATCAAATTTCCAGCGCGCACTTTACGAAATCAAATACAGCAATGGGCAGAGAGGGACTTTCGTTGGGTAAATGGGACAGATGAGGCATGGCACAAAGTATGAAGTATTTGCCAAAAAAACGGAAAGAAAAAGCAAAAGAAAGCATAGCAACCGAAATGGGCACAATACAGAGCAGAAGAAGTCTGCAGCGAGAAATGCTCGTGAATGAAATTTCCTTGCATTGTACGAAGAAAAAAATGAATAAAAAAAGAAAATAAATAGAAAAAGGAAGCAAGAGAAATTTCGATTTCGGGGCAAGCCAAGTGCCAGATGATTGAAGTAAGCTGCTGCCTGCCTGTCTTTCTGCCTTAACCCCACTATTTCCCCCTTCCCTTGACTGGCCCTGGCCCACGTCCCTCTGCAGCCCTCCTGGGGTCTGACGCTGTACTCGTTGCTGGCCAAAGGCAACTTACATGTTTGCTAACAAACAAATGCACACATCAGGAGCATGAGTCGCGCCAGGAGACACATACGCATACACACACATTCACACACACACACACACACATACATTCAATATGAGCGCAAACAACGCTGGAAAGCAAAGCAAATAGAAAAATTTGCTGCAGCTTGAGAGGACGAAGGACAAACGTCGACGATGTTTGACATATTTGCTTTGACAGTTCCAAGTGCACATTTTAGCCACGTTGACTGGCTGCTACAACTGTATCTGCTTCTTCTTTCTCTCTCTTCAGCTCTTGTATCTTCTTCTATTTCTTAATCTTCTTCTCTTCTAACATCCTATTTTGCTGTTTTGTGCGCCTTTTTCTGCATTGCAAACGCTTTTTCGTCCTCGCTAGCGCTGATATGAAAATGGCCACTTAAATGGCCAGAGGATATGTCGTCTCCACCTTTTCGCATCTCTTGTATACTTCTCTTTCTTCTATAATGTCGGATGCCGTCTGATGTCAGTTGACTGCCTTCAGCATTTGCATCTAATAAATATTAATGCAAATTAATCCAATTAAACTGGCGTCAAAATTGTAAAAGACCTTATGATATATGTACATGACTGTAATCCCAGCTCCACACTTCTTCTTCCACCCTGCAAATAGTACGTTTGTATATGAATATCTACTATTGCATGCAGTTGGTGGTTGCTCTGTGCTAATTTGGCAGATGTTGCAGGGCTTCTTCTTCTTTGGCCCTCCCCAAAAACAATATAAACAACAACAAACAACAAACGAGACACACAACCAACACACAAACACACTCAACAAATACCCATGGGATTGTGTTAATCAAATTTATGAAACGCTAATGAGCAAAGTCGCTTAGGAATGGGATCTACAAATGCAGTCTGTCCGGTTAATCAATGCAAAGAGAGACAGAATGGGAGAGAGAGAGAGAGAGAGAGTGAGAGAGAATAAGCATGAGATTATAGCCATATAATACCCCAAACAGGAGCTTAGCATTATTGTAAATAAGTAGCTGCAAGTCGAGGTCTCTTAATATGTCAAAGTATCAAAAGTAAAACAGAAACGCCATGGGGAATTATTTGACAAACAGTGAAATGAGTTTGATTAGGAATGCGGGTGTTTTATAAAGAGAAAGAACCTGGAATACTCCTGCCAATCATAATTAAAAGGACCAAATTAAACAAAATGGAAATATAAATTAACGTAAATGAGAACGCTGCAGTTTGATGCCCCTGACTGCGAAATACATGTGTAACCCTTCAAAAGAAGCTGTTGAACAAACTGACTTCAAAGGGGTAGAATAGTGGCAGGGATGTGCTCGGCCTCCAAAAATGTTGTGATGCAGATTTTTGAGAGACCTTAACAGCTATCTGGCTAGCAAATGTGGTGACTTAATAAAATATGGATGGCTGTGGGATTAGAAGTTACAGACTTCCAATCACATATCACCGATATCATCCATATGTTGATGTTCTAACAATTTGAATCTGCACTTAGCATATGTATTCTGACATGTGTCACACACGCATGCCCTTCTACGGCTCCGAGCTTAAGCCTGGGCGGGTTTTCGATCCAAGTATATGTTCAATTTCCGGGACGCTTCAGTTGGTAAGTTCGTAATGCTTCAAGGCCAAGCACATTAGCATTGAATTGCTTATAAGTACTCTGAGCTTGCAAATGCATGACGGACATTTCACAAAACCAATATACTTTTTACCAGATTATCAGAGCATAATAAATGAAGGCTGTAATGCAAGAAAAATAAAAAATTTAAATTTTTAATGGCTTAACAGTACCAAAAAAAAGTTTCAAGCGTTATAAGCCCATTTCAATTTATTGTTTTGAACTTTAGGAATTATTTTGTTTTAAACACTTTAAGGTTTTGTAATTGAAATGAATGAAATAATTATTTAATGGCTTCATAAAAGCGAATAGAATCGAAACAAGTTTTCAACTAAAACGATTCCCCCAAGGCAACCCCCCAAAAAGACCATTAACAATAATACTTATCACGCTCCACACTCCAAAGCACGTTTTGCACCAACTACAACTTGCACCTCATTCTTCCACCCAATGCTGCACCTTTCACAATGCTCTTCGAGTCTCCTTTCTTCCTGTAGCAAATGACAAACTTTGTGCGTTTCGCACTGTATTCGAATTTAACTCGTTAACAAACCATAAACTGAAATTTATGTTTGCTACGTGTAAGAGCCCCGAAACTATAACCTAAGCCCGAACCCAGAAATTGTCCCTAGCATCAACAGCGACGACCTGAAATCTGAGAGCTCAAACTGTGAGCTTGGCCTTTTTATTTAGAAGTTATCATTAAACTTGGCGATGTGCAGTTTTGACTTTGAAGTTGTATCGTCTGCGTATTCCGGTGAACTGTATCCAATGCCATGAAAAACGAAAGGATAAGCCAGATACCAACTGACTAACTGACTGACTGACTGGCAGACTGAACAACAGACATGTTCATCGCTCCTTTGGCTGCATTTGACGCTTTGACTACGTCATTGCACGTCTGGAAATAAATGGGTGGTGGGTGGTGTCAAAGGAGTCATATGCATGACTATAACTGATATTTTACGTGCTCCAACTATACGCACACATGAATTTACTCTCCCCTTTTACCTCCTTCTATACATGTGTGTGTGTAATGATTCGGTATATGTTTTATGTCCTTGGGTAACATAAATTGAATTTCACAAAATTGTTGAAGCATAAAACCTGCTTGAAGTGAATTTTTGCCAGCTCATTCTCGTATTCTTCTCGTTCATACGACATACATCCATATAGAATAATGCCCTTTTTGTTTGTCATTCTTAGCGTTGTTGCGACTTTTCCCGCGTCCAACTCAAACTTGTGCGTCTTCTCGAAGAGCTGTTGAACAATTTACTCGACCACAACAACAGCAACCAGCACAAAAATAGCAACAAAATGTTGCCAACTCACACAACAGGCCACAAAAAGAACACAAGAACCTAATTTACAAGGCGTTTTGTGTTTAGGCCATTGAGCTAACAAAAATTGGCGTCTGAGTCATGTGACCGCCTCGACAAACTTATCCTCCTACTGTCTTCGTCCTATGTGTACCGTTTGGCGCATCCTTCATTTGCCAACCACCCACCTACTCATCCGCCATTTGCCGTGCCAATCGCCGCTTCCGCATCAGTGCGTCAATTTGATACGCTTCAAGGCGACAGTTGCATACAAAGTGATATGGCAAAACAACAGAATACACAGGACATACACACTTAAACACACACAGATAAAGAGAGAGGGAAAGAGAGGGAGTGTTGTCTCTTTGCCAGCGTTTTCTCCCGACTACACAAGAAAATTGTTTTAAATTTTTGTCTTTTTCGTTTTATTTTAAATAATATTTTTCTTAAGTCATTTTTGAAGTTATGTTCCCTTCGTGCCAATTATCTAGCAAAAACAGCAACTAGAAATAATGTAATGTAATGTAATGTCGAACGAGGGTGGGCTTGCGCCCTTCGGCACTGCGACCCACAAGGATCTATTGTGCCCCTTACCACTAGTTCATTTTTAATGTTCTCAGGAACTGAGTCAGACCAGTCTGTGGGATATGCATCAGGTCTTCCTCTCTGAGAGTGTAGTTGCCTAACAGCTTTGCTCTATTACGTGCCAGGGCGGGGCAGTTTGTGATTAGGTGTTCCATTGATTCAACATCCTCTTCGCAGAATCTACAAGTTCTGTTTCTAGCAAGGCCCATCTTATGTAGATGGTCGTTGCAGGGAAAGTGGCCTGTTAACGCCCCACAAAGTGACCTAAGTTGTGATCTGTTTAAGGATAGAGCTACCTTTGCTCTTGCTGCATCAGGGCAAACATATCTTTTTGAGTGCCTAAGACCCTCTAGATTGTTCCAGTGCATTATTTTCTTTTTTTCTAACCAATTGTGTATGTCAGATTTGAGTTTGTTGTTTGAATAACCAAACATTGGACTTGGGCCTATAAACGGGGCTTCCGCTCCTAATTTAGCCCTTACATCCGCGGCCTCATTACCTGAGTGACCTTCATGTCCTGGGACCCAAACCAGAGAAACTCTATTATTGGTTGCCAGTGCATTTAGCTCACGGTGACATTCATGTATGAAGTTTGAGCTATAGCTATAGCTGTTTAGTGCTTTAAGAGCTGCTTGACTATCGGAGAGTATACGAATGTTAACTCCTACCAATCGTCTGCTATTCAGTCTATATACCGCCTGTAAAATAGCGAAGAGCTCCGCCTGGAAAACGGTGCATTCGGCCTCAAGTGAGAGAGAGATGTGTGTGCGAGGACCCACTATGCCTGCTCCTACCCCTGATGCTGTCTTGGATCCATCTGTGAACCAATTTTGTGCATCGTCATTTAGCCAAGATGGATTTGAAGTCCATTGCTCTCTTGTTGGAAAAATGACCTTGTAATTTTTCGTGAAACTATGGATGGTTTGTATTTGGTCTAGGGTTTTTGTTTTATCAAGGATGTCCTCTACCCTATTCAATATACCTAGGTGTCCTCTAAGGTTGCCCTTCTGGTATTTGTTACCTACATAGAGCCCCAGAGCCTGCTTTACAGCCTCTTCCTCTATAGCTAGGTGTAAGGGAGTTAGGTTTAGAATTGCTTCCAGACCTGCTGTCGGGGTCGTTCTCAGTGCCCCTGTGATACTTAGGCAAGCTAGCCTTTGTACCTTGTTGAGTTTATTGATAGCGGTGCTTTGTGTGGCTTTTTCCCACCATACTGCCGCCCCGTACAGAATCATTGGTCTTACCATTTGGGTGTACGCCCAGTGGGCCATTCGTGGAGAAAGCCCCCATGATTTGCCAAGCATCTGCTTGACAGCCCAGAGAGATCGAGTTGACTTTGTGGTTACTGCTCTCAGGTGTGCGTTCCAAGTGAGTTTGCTATCCAGAGTTACCCCTAGATATTTTACCTCTGTACTCAGAGTCACAACTGTGCCACTAACCTTTATGTCTGGGAATTTTAGAATCCTTTTATTGGTGAACGGGATTATGATGGTCTTACTAGGGTTGATAGAGAGCCCTTCTGAGGTGCACCATGTTACCGTTTGATCGAGAGCACGTTGCATGAGGTCTGCTAGGATCCTTTCATCTTTGCCCCTGATGATTACGGATATGTCATCTGCATATCCTATCGTTTTGCATCCGTTTGCATTGAGAGACAGAACTAAGTTGTCTACTAGGAGTGACCACAGTAAAGGAGATAGAACACCACCCTGTGGGCAGCCTTTTGAGGCATGTATGCTAGCCGAGGCAAGTCCAAGATCGGCCTTTATCAGTCTGCGGCATAGCATTGCCTTCACCCAGGCTACTACCTTAGGGTTTACCCCCCTGTTTGTCAGAGCCCGGCTCATTGAGTCAAAGTTTGCATTATCGAAGGCACCCTCTATGTCCATGAAGGCGCATAGGGCGACCCCCTTTGCGTCAATTGCTTTTTCTATGTCAGTTGTCAAATGATGCAGTGCCGTCACCGTGGATTTACCCTTCTGGTAGGCGAATTGCAGTTTGTGAAGCGGGTTGGCTTCTAAAATGTCAGTTCTGACGTAGCAGTCTATCAGTTTCTCCATGGTCTTTAGCATGAAAGAGGAGAGACTGATTGGTCTGTATGATTTGGGAGAGCATGGTGGCTTGTCCCCGCCCTTAGGAATGAATATTACCTTTACTGCTCTCCAGGTCTTTGGAATATATCCCAGCAAAAGGCTGGCTCGATATATAGGAATCATTTTCCTAATGATGATCCCTTTGCCCTTTGATAACATGGCTGGAAATATGCCATCTGGACCAGGGGATTTGTAGGATTTGAAGGAGTTAATTGCCCATTCTACCCTTTCGTAGCTAACTATGTTTTTTATTATTGGGTCTATGATTCTTGTGTGCCTCAGTTCTTCTGTGTCAGGGTCTCCCTCTGTGCTACAGAATGAACAGTCAGGAAAGTGAGATTTTAGAAGAACCTCTAAAGTTTCCTGTGAGTCACTGGTGTATACACCGTTCGGGCCCATCAGTGTCCCAATCGGTCCTCCACTGGCTTTTGATAGGGCTCTATGGACCCTTGCAGTTGAGGGTATGTCCCTAAGATCTTCACAGAAATTCCTCCATGAGGATCTCTTGGATTTCCTTAACTCCCTATTGTAATTAGTTAAGGATGTCCTGTAGAGATCCCAATTGTTGGACCTTTTGGCCCTGTTGAACTCTGTCCTAGCTTCTCTTCGTAATTCTTCAAGTCGTGAATTCCACCAGGGGACCCTCTTGCTAGAGGTCTTAGCCCTTTGTGGGCAGCAGTCATTGAAGGTTGAGACTAGATCGTGCGTCAGGGTATTAACTGCCCTTTCTAGCTCCTCAGTATTCGTTATTTGTGGTCTATTACCCGATAATTTTCCTGTAAGGATTTCGGAGTATTTCGTCCAGTTAGTGGTTTTTGGGCTGCGGTAGAGCACAACGCTCCTCACCGGTCCCTCAAGGTCAAAGAGAATGTGTCTATGATCAGACATTGAGGCCTCCTCGGACACTCTCCATTCTTTCACCAAGTCTATGGCCCTGTCAGAAACCAGTGTTAGATCTAAAACCTCCTTCCTTATAGAATTAACAAAAGTTGGTTCATTCCCCCTATTTGCTACTGATAAGTTAGTTGATATAAGATAGTTTAAGAGAGACTCACCTCTGTTGTTCGTGTCTGTGCTTCCCCATGCTAGGTGGTGAGCATTTGCATCGCATCCAACTATCAGGTCTTTCCGGTGTGTTCTGCAGTACTCCACTAAAGATCTGATAGTATCCGTTGGAACAGCTTCGGAGTCACCAGGGAAGTAAGCCGAGGCCAGAACAGCCTCTTTCTTACCCCCTTCGATTTCCAGTTCCAGTAGTATGGCCACTGTGTCGGTGTCTATGAATTCTGTGAGAGGCAGAAATCTTATGTCAGTGTTAATGATAATTGCTGCCCTAGGTTTGGCCGCTTTCCTATCATATATTACCTGTGTGTTTTTGGTATTTAGGCCTCTAATGCGACCTTTGAAGAACCAGGGCTCCTGTAGAAGCCCGATGTCCTTGGTGTTGCTAGCAAACCTACTGCTGATTTCAGCCGTCGCCGCCTTAGCGTGGTGAAGGTTTGCCTGCAAACATCTTATTTTGGCGGCGGATCAGCACCGGAGACATTTGGAGAGCTTAAACTACTCTCTTCAATCTCCATAACGCTGACTTGTTTGATGAGCTCATCCTCTGTAGTATCATCACTTTTTATTCTGAGAGTAACTTGGCCAAGGCGGAAGTTCATCCTTCCCTTCGTTACCTCAATTGTGGCTGCCGACTTTTGGTCAACGGCTAGCACAAGCATGGCGTTTGAGCCCTTTTCCACTCTCTTTAGGGCCCTCCAGGCCGAGGTGTTTAGGCCTTTGTTTTGTGCCTGTAAAAAGTTGAGGACCTTGCCTGTCTCCATGGCTGCAGACTTGGGGAAGTAGCCGACCACAATTCTGGGGTGAGGAATCTTTGATTCCTCTGTCGACCAGAGTGTGGCGCCGTCCCACGGCGTCATTTTGACCACCGTCGCCTTCACCCACTCCGCTGTAACGCAGTCCTTGCAGTGAAGTGCTAGATACCCAGCTTTGTAGGTAGAGCCAAGGAAGGCCGGTTGTATCTGCCCATCCATCAGCTCCAGCACTTTGTCTTCAATAGCGGCTGATATGGAGTCCATTTGCGCGGTCGTTAGGGCCGTTGTTGGGTAGTCCCTTGCTAATACCGCCAACTTCACTCCTATACCAGCCTCATTTATTTTAGCATTTTGCTGTTTCTTGTCGGCCTGGGTACCTGTTGTCCCCCTAACCGGAATAGAGCCACGCTCCTTATGCACCTGTGCCTTGGCTGGGTGATGTGAGGCAGAGGGCTGCCTTTCATTACCCTTGCCTGCAGCCTTAGAGGTGGAGGGCATGTCATCCCTCATCTTCTTAGTGGCGACTACCTCTGAGCTGTGGTTTGTGGACCGCTGGCGTTTTGGGCATGCTGTTTCCCCTTTCTTCTCCATTGGGGTCCTAGCTCTGGAGTAAGCCTCTTCTTTGCTAAGCCCCTGCCGCAGAAAGAAAGCCAGTCGCTTCTTGCCAGCGCCGCTCAGTTTAGGCAGTGTAGGGCCTACAACACTGTCGGTGGTTGGTGTGCTTGTGCCTTGTGGTGTCAGGTCCACCACTGAGGCACTACCGCGTTGGTGTTGCTCGTTTTGAGGTGTTGCCACCTCTGTTTTGTGTCCCTGGGGGCCACTCTCCTCTTCAACATCGGTTTTTTTGTTTTGTAAATCGTTCATTTTGATCCCACGAGTAAGATGGCAACCGGTAAACACTACGCCGTGCCGTACCGTAGTGTGGCAGATTAAAATGAGGCCGCGCCACCATACCCCAAGTCCGCATACTAGCAACTAGGCACCCCCCTAGCCACGCATCTCCTGGCATATGCTGTTCCACCATTAGATTGGGGATTTTATTAAAAAGAGTTTACTCTCTTTCGCCCAACTTAATTTAGCCAGGTATCCTGCCAGAGACATGACCTACACAGGACCCTGTTACCAGCAGCCACCACGAGGAGGTATAAGTTGCACTACCGGCAGTCTGGCAGTTACGGAGTAGAAGCGGGGCACCACACTCCGCGATCGACTGGTCGATCACGGAGCATGGTTCACCACCCCTACTTAGTCCCCCTACACAGACTGTCGGCCGACTGCCGCAACTAGAAATAAGAAACGTATGAAAGAGAGGGGAAAATAAGTGTGCGAAAAAAGTGGGCTAAGGCAAGTTAGAGGGAGAAAACTAAAACTATAGGTTACAAAAAAAAAAAATAATAATAATAATAATAATTCATATGATTTTGAAAATCTCTCAGAAAAGATTATATTATTCATAACATCAAACAATATAAAGATACTTTGTGAATAAAATATTCCTCTATGGATCGGTTGACCGATTAAGAAAAATGGAAGATAAAAGTTCGACATAGCTATTGTTGCTATTTTCTTTTTAGCCAACTTTTGTATATAAAAATTGTTAAGCAATAGTCACCATATTTGGTTGGAAGATAGCTGGCAACTTACTCCAAAATTCTGCATCAAAAGTAAAAAAGAAAAATCGAAATAGCTTGTGTCCTATAAAGTTCTATACATCAAAAAATGTTCCAGGGACACGCCCACACCTCCAGCCACCGTACACTTCTTTGAAAACAAACTGTTTGGCACATGTCTTAAAACTGGTATCAGAGTATTTCATAGTCGGTAGCACTCGACTGCAAAGTTTTCAACATAGATATTTTTTTTAATTTATGGAATATACTGCTTAAACGTTAGTTAAATAAATAAATTATTCACACTCTCTTTACATGCTTTTATTTAACTTGACTTGTCTGTCTGTTTGTTTGTTTGTTTGTTTGTTTGTACTGGATTCTTGTAATCAAATTTTCACCAAGTTCCCGACTAGCTAGAGCTCTGAAATTTTCACCAAATACATATGTGTTTCAGATGACAATACATGTTTTTAAAGTTTTTGGCACGATAAAATATTTAACACCATGCAAAAACCACGAAAACCAGTTTTCCCTTTTGATTAAGTTACTAATTTGACTAGTAAAATTGAAGAGGTCTGGTGGCATAGAGAAAAGACTGCCGTTTCACAGGCCGAAGATCATAGGTTCGATCTCTGACCGAGTTACATATTTTTTTTATTTTTATTCTTTTATTATATCAACTTTTTTAAACTATCGATTACATATGTATGCAAGAAAGCGTAGAAAAGCATGCCTTCAAAAATTTTTTTTGATTTACTTGTTAATAAATCAAAACTGTTACTTATTGTTTAATTAGACAACAGTTGACTTTAAGCCAATTATTAAGATACAATATATTAATCCAGCTTATGTATTCATATGTGTGACCCAATTAATAGAGTCGCCAACCGTCCAGTCATTCTTCCATGCTCATTACTCATTCGCATCATTGTTCATGAAAAAAAAAAACGCTTTTCCATTCTATCAAATGAGCTAAATGTTGAAAATCATGGCGCTGATTTAATTTGCTTTACAGCACTGCGTTTTAAATACAACCACGGCTGTTACTTCACCACGGCAAAAACGCATAGGAAGACGTTGACTTCGACGTTAACCAGCTCAATGTGTATGTGTGGGAGAGCCACGCCCACATCGCACGTCGCAACGTTTGCAAATTGTTGGCTGGACTAGGAAATGGAAGGCGGTGCGGTTTTAACGACGGGAAGTTGCTTCAGCACGACGTCAACTACACTTCAAAGACTAAGGACGAGAGGAGCAATGGAGTTAACAGAGGGTTGAACTTTAAGCAACTCCAAGGTCAAAGAGGCAGGAGTGTGGAAAGGAGAGTGCGAGACAGTCTGGGCTGCTTGTGGCATTAGCATTAGCATATGTACAGACTTACTACATATATGAAGAGAAGTGCATCTAATTGACACTTGAGTGCTGCTGCCGAGAAGGTTGCGAATCCTTTGGAATAATGCTGTCTCAAATTGTAATTGCCATTGGCCATTAAACTTTTCCGGAGCTCAAGGAGTCTGTAAGAGTCGATGGAGTGGGAGGAGGAACACTTGCACACACACACTTTAACTCTTATGGGTCACAATTTATGTGCGTTGCCACTTGGGAACACAACAACAAAATGGCCGTAAACAGATGCCTTAAGAAGGAGAAGAAGAAAAAGTCAAGCAAACCCGATTCCATAATTCATCAAATGACCAACGTTGTCATACTCCAGATGAGGGAAGAGGTGGAGAGGGGAGGGTGTATCAGGGAGAGTCTTTTCAAGCAGAAAAGGGGCCACAAATGAGGTGAATAATTTTATAAGCAAATGAGCAGATTACAAACCGAAAATGGCACAGGACATTGGCTAGAATTTGACCCATTCTATTCCTGAAAGCCTCCTTCTTCTCCGCCGTTGTCCTTGGCCAACTATAGTTTCGCCTTGAATACAAAGAAACAACGTTGTTTATGTTTTGTCGTTGTTTGCGCTTGTCAAACCAATAAATATAAAATATTTCTTGGGTACATATCAAAAAGGATCATAAAATAGACCAATAAATATTATACGCCAAAGAGAGAGAGAGAGAGAGAGAGCGAGATTGGGGGATGAAAATACCTCTAAATTGCTGCTAAAACACACACACACACTATGTAGCTGTGTGTGTGTGTGTGTGTATTTTTGTTATTGGCATAAAAAGTAGTCATCAACCGCATGAGTATGTGCATTTCACTGATCACTGTGTTGCCCGCGCCCTCGTCACTGTGTCAGCGGAGCATAAATTCACAGTTCGTGTTCGGTTTGTATTGTTTGCATTGAATGCTTCAAGGTGCACGCGCTTCACTTATTCCATCTGAACCTATCTCTCTCTCTCTCTCTCTCGCTCTCTGAGTGTGTGTGTGTCTATGAGTGTGTTTGTGTTAGAGTTAGGACAACAATTGAAAATGCATATTAAGTAGGTATTGACAATGCCATTGCCAGTATAGTACCTATGAATTGTAAATTCCACACAGCTAACTTACCTGAACCTTAGCCCATTAAACGCAAGCAGTCAAGCAGATGATATAACCCTTAAAAATAAAATCATTTTATTATTATCGTTTTCATTGTTTAGGGTCACTTCACAGATAATTACTAAGAGAGGGTAAATATTGATACGCTTAATCGTATGTTCATTATTAAAGTCTTAAGTTCAACAATATGCACAATACATTTCTTCAAACTGATTCAAACCCATTAAAATTAGCTACACATACCAAAGAATCTTCTTGTCAACAAGATGAATTGTATTTATATCAGCTGAGTTTAAGCAAATTAAATCTTTTGGGCTAGGTAATATCCACGGACAGTCTAACTAACAATAATTAAGAGTACATTTAACTCTTTTGTATGATTCCAAGAATTTATTTCAGAGTCACACCTATTGGCTTTATTTTCTATTAAAGATTGTTTTATTACTAATTTTATAAAATGTTGATTAGTATTTTTGTATTCCAACTACAACAGTTTCATAATAATCAATTCAACAACAGTTACTTGTACATTTAAATAAGCCTCAATCTGAGGTACAGTATCGCTTGGTAGTTGATAGTTTTGTGTATAGTATTACTATGTCCTTGCACTGATGTTGCCTGTCAAATGGCAGTTAAACAGTATTCTCCCACTTGGATAGCACTCGTCGTTTTAATATATTTACGAGTTTTTTAGCAGCCTTGTAGGCGCAACTGTTTAACGTTCATTTGGTCAAACCACCATCAGCCTAGCACTTCAATCGCTCCAGCCACATGGCAGTCTTCATCAGCTTGCTCGGTGCCTTATCGCTTGGCCATGCGACGCTTTTTAAGTAGCCGCCAATGCGCTAAATTGTGTTTTGTTATTATCACGGGGACTGGCCTTCGTATGTTGTTGTTGTTGTTTTTGTTCCATATGACACTTTTGGTTGTTTGTCGCATTTCGGTGGGAGAGCTGTAGGAGGAGGTATGTGGCACAATAAACGCGTTGAAAGCGTCGACACCTGCGGTCGATTGGGTAAGAGCTGTGAAAGTAAGAGGTCCTCGGCTTATGCTGCTTAGTATGGTTGGTTGCCTGACGTCTTTGTTAGGTTTGTATGCCAACATTTTTGTAACTTGCGTAAGTGTGTGTGTGTGTGTGTGCGTGTATTGTGTGCAATTTATTTTAATGCCGCACGCTTCGGGCGTCGCTTTTAATGCCAAACGCGTCGAGCTAATTTTGTGGCATTTTTATGCTCCACCCCGCCTCCTTCTCTTCACACTGCGAACTAAGGCCACGCGCCCATACACGGTCCCAGCTGAGCGATCATTTATATTTTTGGACGATATTGCGGGGTAATTAGATTATAAAATATGCCATAAAATATGCATGCGCACCACTGTGCGCTCTCGTTTGTGTGTGTGTTCTTGTTTTTCATGTTCATGCATTGTTATTTTTTATAACACTAAAACATATGTAGTAACAAACTCACACACACAAACACATGCATATATATTGAATGCTTTTTACATTTAATGCCCTTTTGGACAGTATGCGCATTTTATACGGCACATCCTTTGGTCAATTTCGTGCTAGCGAAAGCATTTAAAAGCCATGAAACAGCACATCGCCTCGGCGTTTGCATTAAACCAAACAATTTCCAAATTAAGCAAATCAAAGCAAGCTCAAATGAGTGAGCGGGAAGGGGTAGAGTAAGCGCTAAAAGCGTTGCGAATGAATAAATAATGAGATGTTAGCGTTGTCCGTTTTTAAGCTTTGCATCTACCCTGGAATTTAATTTTTTAAAAGCATTGTAAACATTGGAGAAGAAGAAGATTATCACAAAAGCCATTACTAATTTCCCTACCTTTTAATTAAATAATTAATAGCCTTATGGCTTAAGATAGTCAATTATCTTCCGGAGGAAAGTAAGTTATTTCATATGCTGCCAATTCAGGTTGAGTAAAATTTGATGACTATTTAAATTTCTCTTAACATTTCTTACCTTATAACTACCAAATGGAGTGTTATGTTATAAGCAAGATAGCTTATAATGGTATTTTGTTATTAATCTATTTTCTGTGAATTGTTTTCCTTTCATAAAAATCATTTTAAAGTAAAAGAAATTGTCAAAAAAATCATCCTTATAATAAATATTAAATAGACAATTACTTATGGGAAACTATAAGAGATTCATTGAAGTTAATATGGTGCCTTAAATTCCTTACAGGGTATGCCAAAGTCGAAATATGTAAATCACAACACCATTTGGACATGTTTAACTGGATGCTGTTGGTCAAATGCTTTGATGTACATATATATATGTATCCACTTTAATTGCCTTTGCTACCTACCACCTCTTCTTCTATATCTTCTTCATTCAATCTGTTCTCTCTCTCTCTCTTTGGCTTTCTTTGACTGTTTGTCGTCCATCGCGCCTTATAATATGGTTATATTCATAAATTTATGAACTGTCTTTCTCCCTCCTGCTCTCCCTCTCTCTCTCTCTCTCTCTCTCTCTCTCTCTCTCTCTCTCTCTCTCTCTCTTCTTCTTTCCCAGCTGAATCGTGGTGACAACTGCCAGACAGGGAGACAGTTTCCTTTTGGCGGCCACACTAACCAACAAACAAGCAGTGGCTTTGTAGCCCAGCATTTTAAGAGGGAACAAGTGTGGGTTGCACACACAAACACATACACACTCACACATACATACCAACCTAGTAGTTGTAGAGGTTGCCATTGGGGGCACTCCCAACCAACTGCTTTGACGCCGCCACAAACGTCGCTTTTGGTGGCCACATAAGTGTTTGTGTGTGCGGAAAATTATATTTGTACATTAAGTTTTCGCAGCGGCAACAGTGGCTACAGCCAAAGGCGAGACTCGGCAACATGCAACGCCAGTTGACTTTGTTTCCACCTCCTCCCTTTCAATATGGCATCCTTCGCGACTCTTCCTTTCCATTTGTACGCCACAAAAATTTGCTAAGAGCTCATTAATTATTGAGATACTATAAACAAGCTGAGGCTGATGCTGTTGCTGTTGCTGATGTTGTAGCTGTAGCTGAAGCTCTTTCTTGCACTAAAGGAAAATGAAGTCAGGCTCGTTTGTGGTTGCCTACAGCCCATACACATTTGCTTCTGCCACATGCCCTTGCTACAGTCGCCTGCCCCCTCCAAATGTCCTGCGGCGCTATAAGTTTTTCATTCACCTTCTCCCTCCCTTTCTCTTGATTCCTCTATAGCGTGTGAGAACGAAAGTGGCCAGTTTTGCGCTTTCGAAATAAACTTGGCATTCTGAATTGCTTATCATGCTTACGTTTGGAATTCAGAAAGTTAAGAATTTGTATACTTTGATGATTATTGTATTAGTTAAACATAAATATATTTAAAGTATTTCTCTAACTATGAACATTTTCAGAACCGTTTGAAATGAATACATCAGTTTTTGCTATGACCTTTTCGTTACTCCTTAGGAGATAGGGCATGGAAGATTCGTTTACTTCGATATAAGTTTTTTTCATTTGTTTTGCTTGCGTGCCCCTTTGCAGCACTTGCTTTCATTTCATTCTGGCGCTGCTTCTATTTCATTTTCCTCACCACAAACACACACACACACCCCTCAACCGCCTACACAAAACATACAGAACACGCGCCTCTTGCCTTATTCATAATTTA
This sequence comes from Scaptomyza flava, assembly GCA_030179655.1. NCBI lineage: Eukaryota > Metazoa > Arthropoda > Insecta > Diptera > Drosophilidae > Scaptomyza > Scaptomyza flava. Next base: position 21,045,180 of record JARNME010000404.1, read on the forward strand.
TGCCATAAGCACATTGGGGCGCCCATCCGGAGCACCGGAAATGCCACCATATTTATGTGTGCATGTGTGTGTGGCATTCCTTTGGGCATCGAATGGAGTTGGAGACCCAACAACAAGAACGACGACGCGTGACAATAAGAGGCCAATGCTGACACTTGAACTGCGCTCTTATTGTCATTTATTGTTGTTTCGTTTGGGAGAATACATATGTAGTATAAAACCCAACCCCAATTTGCAAGCTCTTTTCCATAAATGCAACCCGCTGCGCTCTGAGCCGGAGCTGCTCCTTTTATGGGATTGCCAATGTGAATGGGATTGGGATTGCGAATGGAATTGGGACTGGGTATTACAAGTGAACGAACGAAGCAAGCATATTCATTCTTAAACGCCTTGCCAACAGTGCTAAATTGTACACAGACACACAGGTCCAGGGGGTGCGACTGCAAAGGTGGATGGGTGTAGTCGAAGGGAACGAGCAAAAGGAGCAGACAGATCCGGCATTAACTATAATATTTGACCCGTGAGCTGCAATTAACGTCAAAGAGAATAGACGGCCAACAAATTAGAGCAGCTCTACAAAGCGACTAGTGTATAATTGTTGTTGGGCTTATGAATGGGTGGATGAGTATGAAAAAGCTAGCGGAGAGTAGGACAGTAAGAGGGAAAAGTCAACCCCAAAAACTTATGTAGCAAATTTCACTATCAGCGTTCTTGGCTCACCAAGTTATGCGGCGAACATTTCAACCGAGTTGGTAACTCAAATATATATTCATAACTTTCTTTATTGTTTGAAATAGTTGTTGGAATTTCTTCAATTGCATTTACTTGCAATAGTTTGGCACACAAATTGTAATGTAATGTAATGTAATGTCGAACGAGGGTGGGCTTGCGCCCTTCGGCACTGCGACCCACAAGGATCTATTGTGCCCCCTTACCACTAGTTCATTTTTAATGTTCTCAGGAACTGAGTCAGACCAGTCTGTGGGATATGCATCAGGTCTTCCTCTCTGAGAGTGTAGTTGCCTAACAGCTTTGCTCTATTACGTGCCAGGGCGGGGCAGTTTGTGATTAGGTGTTCCATTGATTCAACATCCTCTTCGCAGAATCTACAAGTTCTGTTTCTAGCAAGGCCCATCTTATGTAGATGGTCGTTGCAGGGAAAGTGGCCTGTTAACGCCCCACAAAGTGACCTAAGTTGTGATCTGTTTAAGGATAGAGCTACCTTTGCTCTTGCTGCATCAGGGCAAACATATCTTTTTGAGTGCCTAAGACCCTCTAGATTGTTCCAGTGCATTATTTTCTTTTTTTCTAACCAATTGTGTATGTCAGATTTGAGTTTGTTGTTTGAATAACCAAACATTGGACTTGGGCCTATAAACGGGGCTTCCGCTCCTAATTTAGCCCTTACATCCGCGGCCTCATTACCTGAGTGACCTTCATGTCCTGGGACCCAAACCAGAGAAACTCTATTATTGGTTGCCAGTGCATTTAGCTCACGGTGACATTCATGTATGAAGTTTGAGCTATAGCTATAGCTGTTTAGTGCTTTAAGAGCTGCTTGACTATCGGAGAGTATACGAATGTTAACTCCTACCAATCGTCTGCTATTCAGTCTATATACCGCCTGTAAAATAGCGAAGAGCTCCGCCTGGAAAACGGTGCATTCGGCCTCAAGTGAGAGAGAGATGTGTGTGCGAGGACCCACTATGCCTGCTCCTACCCCTGATGCTGTCTTGGATCCATCTGTGAACCAATTTTGTGCATCGTCATTTAGCCAAGATGGATTTGAAGTCCATTGCTCTCTTGTTGGAAAAATGACCTTGTAATTTTTCGTGAAACTATGGATGGTTTGTATTTGGTCTAGGGTTTTTGTTTTATCAAGGATGTCCTCTACCCTATTCAATATACCTAGGTGTCCTCTAAGGTTGCCCTTCTGGTATTTGTTACCTACATAGAGCCCCAGAGCCTGCTTTACAGCCTCTTCCTCTATAGCTAGGTGTAAGGGAGTTAGGTTTAGAATTGCTTCCAGACCTGCTGTCGGGGTCGTTCTCAGTGCCCCTGTGATACTTAGGCAAGCTAGCCTTTGTACCTTGTTGAGTTTATTGATAGCGGTGCTTTGTGTGGCTTTTTCCCACCATACTGCCGCCCCGTACAGAATCATTGGTCTTACCATTTGGGTGTACGCCCAGTGGGCCATTCGTGGAGAAAGCCCCCATGATTTGCCAAGCATCTGCTTGACAGCCCAGAGAGATCGAGTTGACTTTGTGGTTACTGCTCTCAGGTGTGCGTTCCAAGTGAGTTTGCTATCCAGAGTTACCCCTAGATATTTTACCTCTGTACTCAGAGTCACAACTGTGCCACTAACCTTTATGTCTGGGAATTTTAGAATCCTTTTATTGGTGAACGGGATTATGATGGTCTTACTAGGGTTGATAGAGAGCCCTTCTGAGGTGCACCATGTTACCGTTTGATCGAGAGCACGTTGCATGAGGTCTGCTAGGATCCTTTCATCTTTGCCCCTGATGATTACGGATATGTCATCTGCATATCCTATCGTTTTGCATCCGTTTGCATTGAGAGACAGAACTAAGTTGTCTACTAGGAGTGACCACAGTAAAGGAGATAGAACACCACCCTGTGGGCAGCCTTTTGAGGCATGTATGCTAGCCGAGGCAAGTCCAAGATCGGCCTTTATCAGTCTGCGGCATAGCATTGCCTTCACCCAGGCTACTACCTTAGGGTTTACCCCCCTGTTTGTCAGAGCCCGGCTCATTGAGTCAAAGTTTGCATTATCGAAGGCACCCTCTATGTCCATGAAGGCGCATAGGGCGACCCCCTTTGCGTCAATTGCTTTTTCTATGTCAGTTGTCAAATGATGCAGTGCCGTCACCGTGGATTTACCCTTCTGGTAGGCGAATTGCAGTTTGTGAAGCGGGTTGGCTTCTAAAATGTCAGTTCTGACGTAGCAGTCTATCAGTTTCTCCATGGTCTTTAGCATGAAAGAGGAGAGACTGATTGGTCTGTATGATTTGGGAGAGCATGGTGGCTTGTCCCCGCCCTTAGGAATGAATATTACCTTTACTGCTCTCCAGGTCTTTGGAATATATCCCAGCAAAAGGCTGGCTCGATATATAGGAATCATTTTCCTAATGATGATCCCTTTGCCCTTTGATAACATGGCTGGAAATATGCCATCTGGACCAGGGGATTTGTAGGATTTGAAGGAGTTAATTGCCCATTCTACCCTTTCGTAGCTAACTATGTTTTTTATTATTGGGTCTATGATTCTTGTGTGCCTCAGTTCTTCTGTGTCAGGGTCTCCCTCTGTGCTACAGAATGAACAGTCAGGAAAGTGAGATTTTAGAAGAACCTCTAAAGTTTCCTGTGAGTCACTGGTGTATACACCGTTCGGGCCCATCAGTGTCCCAATCGGTCCTCCACTGGCTTTTGATAGGGCTCTATGGACCCTTGCAGTTGAGGGTATGTCCCTAAGATCTTCACAGAAATTCCTCCATGAGGATCTCTTGGATTTCCTTAACTCCCTATTGTAATTAGTTAAGGATGTCCTGTAGAGATCCCAATTGTTGGACCTTTTGGCCCTGTTGAACTCTGTCCTAGCTTCTCTTCGTAATTCTTCAAGTCGTGAATTCCACCAGGGGACCCTCTTGCTAGAGGTCTTAGCCCTTTGTGGGCAGCAGTCATTGAAGGTTGAGACTAGATCGTGCGTCAGGGTATTAACTGCCCTTTCTAGCTCCTCAGTATTCGTTATTTGTGGTCTATTACCCGATAATTTTCCTGTAAGGATTTCGGAGTATTTCGTCCAGTTAGTGGTTTTTGGGCTGCGGTAGAGCACAACGCTCCTCACCGGTCCCTCAAGGTCAAAGAGAATGTGTCTATGATCAGACATTGAGGCCTCCTCGGACACTCTCCATTCTTTCACCAAGTCTATGGCCCTGTCAGAAACCAGTGTTAGATCTAAAACCTCCTTCCTTATAGAATTAACAAAAGTTGGTTCATTCCCCCTATTTGCTACTGATAAGTTAGTTGATATAAGATAGTTTAAGAGAGACTCACCTCTGTTGTTCGTGTCTGTGCTTCCCCATGCTAGGTGGTGAGCATTTGCATCGCATCCAACTATCAGGTCTTTCCGGTGTGTTCTGCAGTACTCCACTAAAGATCTGATAGTATCCGTTGGAACAGCTTCGGAGTCACCAGGGAAGTAAGCCGAGGCCAGAACAGCCTCTTTCTTACCCCCTTCGATTTCCAGTTCCAGTAGTATGGCCACTGTGTCGGTGTCTATGAATTCTGTGAGAGGCAGAAATCTTATGTCAGTGTTAATGATAATTGCTGCCCTAGGTTTGGCCGCTTTCCTATCATATATTACCTGTGTGTTTTTGGTATTTAGGCCTCTAATGCGACCTTTGAAGAACCAGGGCTCCTGTAGAAGCCCGATGTCCTTGGTGTTGCTAGCAAACCTACTGCTGATTTCAGCCGTCGCCGCCTTAGCGTGGTGAAGGTTTGCCTGCAAACATCTTATTTTGGCGGCGGATCAGCACCGGAGACATTTGGAGAGCTTAAACTACTCTCTTCAATCTCCATAACGCTGACTTGTTTGATGAGCTCATCCTCTGTAGTATCATCACTTTTTATTCTGAGAGTAACTTGGCCAAGGCGGAAGTTCATCCTTCCCTTCGTTACCTCAATTGTGGCTGCCGACTTTTGGTCAACGGCTAGCACAAGCATGGCGTTTGAGCCCTTTTCCACTCTCTTTAGGGCCCTCCAGGCCGAGGTGTTTAGGCCTTTGTTTTGTGCCTGTAAAAAGTTGAGGACCTTGCCTGTCTCCATGGCTGCAGACTTGGGGAAGTAGCCGACCACAATTCTGGGGTGAGGAATCTTTGATTCCTCTGTCGACCAGAGTGTGGCGCCGTCCCACGGCGTCATTTTGACCACCGTCGCCTTCACCCACTCCGCTGTAACGCAGTCCTTGCAGTGAAGTGCTAGATACCCAGCTTTGTAGGTAGAGCCAAGGAAGGCCGGTTGTATCTGCCCATCCATCAGCTCCAGCACTTTGTCTTCAATAGCGGCTGATATGGAGTCCATTTGCGCGGTCGTTAGGGCCGTTGTTGGGTAGTCCCTTGCTAATACCGCCAACTTCACTCCTATACCAGCCTCATTTATTTTAGCATTTTGCTGTTTCTTGTCGGCCTGGGTACCTGTTGTCCCCCTAACCGGAATAGAGCCACGCTCCTTATGCACCTGTGCCTTGGCTGGGTGATGTGAGGCAGAGGGCTGCCTTTCATTACCCTTGCCTGCAGCCTTAGAGGTGGAGGGCATGTCATCCCTCATCTTCTTAGTGGCGACTACCTCTGAGCTGTGGTTTGTGGACCGCTGGCGTTTTGGGCATGCTGTTTCCCCTTTCTTCTCCATTGGGGTCCTAGCTCTGGAGTAAGCCTCTTCTTTGCTAAGCCCCTGCCGCAGAAAGAAAGCCAGTCGCTTCTTGCCAGCGCCGCTCAGTTTAGGCAGTGTAGGGCCTACAACACTGTCGGTGGTTGGTGTGCTTGTGCCTTGTGGTGTCAGGTCCACCACTGAGGCACTACCGCGTTGGTGTTGCTCGTTTTGAGATGTTGCCACCTCTGTTTTGTGTCCCTGGGGGCCACTCTCCTCTTCAACATCGGTTTTTTTGTTTTGTAAATCGTTCATTTTGATCCCACGAGTAAGATGGCAACCGGTAAACACTACGCCGTGCCGTACCGTAGTGTGGCAGATTAAAATGAGGCCGCGCCACCATACCCCAAGTCCGCATACTAGCAACTAGGCACCCCCCTAGCCACGCATCTCCTGGCATATGCTGTTCCACCATTAGATTGGGGATTTTATTAAAAAGAGTTTACTCTCTTTCGCCCAACTTAATTTAGCCAGGTATCCTGCCAGAGACATGACCTACACAGGACCACACACAAATTACTAAAATTGGCAAGAATATGTCAGATATACTTGATACAGTGGTTGGACTTTCCCTAACAAACCTTTAAGGCAAAACCAGAGGAAAGAATGGTAAACAAGAGGATGGTAAACTAGCAAAAACAAGCAAACTATTAAGTTACCTGAACAGGTTATCTCCATTTTTCAAATATAAAACTAATATGTAAACTTTTTTTTTCTCTTATATATAAACTTTATTAAAAATCTTTCAGTCTGTCTAAGAATTGGATGGAAGTTTGAGGGGATGGTATATTTTAAGCCTCCGGCGCTGACTGCTTTTGTCTAGCAGCTGGCCAGAACAAATTTTTTATGGCTCTCTACTTTGTTAATATACATTTAGACAGTAGCTACAGTCATTGTTAAGAGTATGTAATTGCAAAGGTTTTTTTTTTAAATAAAATATTATATATTTTTAGTTATCAAATGAAAATAGATATCTCTTTTTTTGCATGCATATCTAATGATTCATTTACCCTACAAGTTTTCTTTTTATCAATCTGGATTTTGAAACATTAACAACGAAATTCTAGAATTATTAAGCCTTCAATAAAATTTTTGTGCTCTTGGGAATGTTTGTCTCAACACAGATTCAAGTTCATATCGCAAAGTAGTGTATATAATTCTCAACAAGCTTAAGCGCACCGTTATTAAAATGTTTGTTTGACATTTCATGAACCTTATACGCAGGCTTTCTTTCACTCAGGAAAACAACCCAACGATACAAATCAAGGTCTACACTACAAATAGCTTACTTTTCATTTGCCCGATTTTGAAAACTTTTCTTCTGTTTTGGTGTTCACCTTTTCTTTTTAAAGTGTTCGGCTTTTGGGTTGGCTGCTTTGTGCCATAGAAATCGCCAATCGATTTCATTTTTTTTTTTTTTTTTTTTTTTTTTTTGCAATTGCTGCTGCTTTTCATTGCCGGCTTTTCGAATCCTCCCTTACCATTCAGTTAGCCTTCTGTTTCTTTTCTCCCTTTGATTTGGCATTTTGCGTGCCTCTGGGTGATTTCCCGCTCCCCAGCTTTTTCTGTGTGTGATTTCGCTTCAAACACTTTTGGGCATGTGATTTGCTCGGCAGCAACAGCAACAGCATTTTTGTGATTTGTATGCCTCTGTCCATCCGACCATCCGTCCGTCCATCCGTCTGCTACCTTCAGAATCAAACACAGAATCATTACCACCCCCGCTCTTTTCTTCACGCCCACTGCACGGCACTGCAATTTTGTAGGTCAATCGCTGAGTGTTTTTTAGTTGGTTTTTCCCATACACACGCAGAGAAAAAGAGACAGAGAGAGAGAGAGAGAGGGAGAGAGAGAGATAGGCAGACGCGACACGGGGGCGTCCGTTGTTTGGAAATGTGATTGTGACAGTGGGCGTGCCAGCTGCCACGCCTACACACAGTTTTCCTGCCAACTGCAGTCCATGCATGCCTCTTCCGATCTCCGTGCTACTCCTACTCCAAACTCCCCCCACTACCACCCTCACCAATGCATATATGTATTGCATGCAAGCGTCTCAAACAATAAATTCGCATGCGTTGCCCACAAAACTAAAAATTTGTGCTTGACCGGAACAGAACAGCACAGAATGGACCAGGCGATGCTAGGCTGTGCTGCTGGTGGAAATGTTGCCCCAAAATCGCTGTGGGCGTCACTGCCGCACCACACCGCATAGTGCATAACTGATTTAATCGGTTAACTCTTTTAGCCACAAATCTACACAACAACTACCAAAAATAGGACCCAACATTGTTGTTGTTGTTGTTGCTGGTATCACTCGAACCTCAACTGCATTTGACAGGCAGCAGGCTCCTCACCCCTCCAATCTCTCGTTTCTAGCTGCTGTGCGTTGTTGTGACGTCTGTGCTACGATGCCAATGCAACTGCCGAATGTCCAGCGAACCGATTCGCAGCCAGTCCAAAAGTCAGACCTAGGCTTAGTACCCTGACCCTCTGGAACTGGTCCTGGCTCCGTCACTGCCCCAATGTCCAGCGTTTTTGGCATAAATGCATTCATATTCAAGGGGAGAAAGAAAATACGTTCATATCTCGCGCCATTTCTTTCTACGTTCACATCACTTTACTTGATGCTGTTGTTGTTGTTGTTTTGGGGGCCGCCTATGCTTTTTGTTTTATGGCACACGCACGCATACATGTTTGGAGAAGGAGCATAGCGGCTTTACCATATGTTTGAATTCGGTTGCGTAAATAACTAATAAACGAATTGGATGTATGCATTTTATTGCCCTAAAATCTTATGATTTATTAATTTTGTTATTCAAATGCTATTTTACTATCGCATATATGAATTTCAGAACTTTTATCTATCGTGGCCTCAGCATTTATAATTTCCTTATACCACCATTTATTTGCTATTGCTTATAAGAAAAATATATATTTATATATGTTTTCATCAAACTTTAGTCTTAGCTTCAGAATACAACTCTAAGAGTACCAATACTTCGTTGTAGTTTCATTTAGGTATTCAATGCAGTTATGTTTTTGTTTGTTTGTGATGCCACATCAAAATTTATTGTTTATTGTGCCCAGTGCAATGTGCAATTCATACGTTGTCATAGCTTTTTGTTACGTTGCTGCGTTTGAAATTTGATTTGTTTGGCGGCCCGCATAAAATGTAGTTCATCAAGTTCTGAGCTGGGGAAACTCGCAATGAGCATTGTTTTCGATTTTCAATATGGAAGCTGTACAGTAAAAATATTAAAATTAAATAATCATACTCTTGTCCTCTTTGGGTCTCATATATTTATGTGTTGCAATCGAAAAAGTTGCACTTCTGTTAAAGTAAAAACTCTTGAAACTGTAAGTAGATAATACTTATATGATTACAATGTGGTCTCTGGGATTGGCATCTCTTTGCTGTCTTTTGTTGCCATTTCAGTGCAAATATTTTAGACAAACAGCCAAGCAGAGAGTAAAAGTAAAAGTAAAGTGAAGAAAATGCTTCGAGACTTCTCGCTTCTCACAATTGCAAGACTCCAACCAGCAAGTCAATGCAAAGCAAAAAAAAAAATAAACTAAACAACACGCATGCAATCACAATAACAACAAACACACACAAGCATACACATTTCAATGAGCTGGTTTGGCATTTATCTTTATCATGTTACAAATTGCTCAAGTGCGCCAGATATTGGAACAAGAAGAAGAGGGAGAAGCAGAAGCGTCTACTTGGCTTGTCTTTGACCACATTGCACAGCACAGGAGCAAAGCAGGCAGACGACCAACTTGCGACGCCCACTTCCCCCTCTACATAGCCCCCTCTCCAACGTCTAACAAATCATTCAAGTGTGCTTCCTGTGAGTGTCCTGTATTATTTGTTGTTGTTGCTTGTGTGTGTGTATGTGCAAAAGTTTTCCAAAGACAAATAAAACTGTTAAGTGAAGTCTTCAGTTTGTTGCTGGCTAACGGGTCTGACAGCGTGACTGTATGTGAGGCAAAAGGGGTTGGTTGGGTTGTAAATATCGAAATTTGTAAATATGCATGAAATACGTTCATGTTTAGCATTGCAAACATTTCGTAAGCTTACACAAACCCCCTAAACGCCCTGCCTTTATTCATCCGTTCCTTAGCCCAAAGAGTGCCACTGGCAACGGTGATGCCACTGCTGAGGTTATTTTGACTTTGTCAGTTGACAAACAGTTGTTAAGTATGAAATAAAAGAGCAATTATGAATTATCGCTATTTGTTTTTGAGTATGGATGATATTTTTAATTGATATTGTATATAAATAAAAAAAATCATTAAATGGCAACAAAGTCAAGGACATGTTATGTTAGTTAATTAAGTTTTCTAAAATTAAGAGCATAAACTCTTCGTAGCAAAAAGAAATTTGTTATATTTGTCGTGATTTCCCTTCTTCAACGGCTGCTGCGTTGCCTTGGACTGTGTGAGCTACTGCTTCAGGTGCGGAAATAGACTCTCCCTTGACCTGTCTTCCGTTTTGTGTTTGCTTCTCTTCCGCTTGCTATGACAATGTCCGTATTGTAGTTGAGTCAATATATTATACATTGTTGTCCCTCTGTCTTTTTGGGCTTGGGGCCTAGAGGTCAGGCTGGTAACTGGTGGCTCCTAAACAAGCGTTTAGAGCTTTGTTAGCAGTTTTTGAAGTGAACACAGCTACATCCATAAGGGGGAAAACAAATGCAGCCGGGAAGAGCGAGAGTGAAAGGGGGAAAAAATTGCAGAAGTAGCACAAAATGTCAATGTAAATAAATAAATTTTTGAAATGTACATTTCTCGCTATCTTTTGCCTCTATCTGTTACAAAACCCTATCCCCTCGTTGTTTCTCTCTCTCTTTCGTTCTCGTTCTGTCTCGTTCCCTCTATCTGATTGTTGTTTAAACGTATCTCGATATCTACATACGAGTCTGGATCTGCTTCTATTTTTGTCAGCTTGTGTTTTGCATGTGTTTTTACAACTCCCCCACCCCCTTTCCTCTATCTCCTCGCCTACACGCAGCTACAGATAGCTACACATGTTCAGGTTGGCAAACACATTGCGCATACGTAACGTTGTACCGTGGGAAATTGTTTTTGTTATTGTTGTTATTATTGCTGTTATTTGTTATTTCTGTATTGCTTATGTTATTTTTGTTCTTGCTCCTGCTGTTTAGTTATTGTTGGCTTTTTACTTTTATTGCTGAAGCAATGGGGAAAACGTCGTTCATTTCGGGCTTAGTCATAAATTTATTCTCCCTCCGTTATTGGTTGTGTCTCTTTTAATGTCATAATTCAAATTGCCAAAATCTCTGTTAAGCGTTATTTGGACATGTTGTGTATCTGACATTGGCACAATACTCCGAGAAAGCACTTCAATAAAGGATATTTTTAATTGGCCAACAAGAGAATCAATTATTTAATATAAAATAACATATTCGACAAATTGAAAGCATGTCGCTTAAATAATGTACTCCCCTTTTGTTGGACATCAATTTTCATTAGTTTACTTAATACTTTGCTTGTTCAAATTAATTAAAAGCTAAACACGGTTTGGCTTTCAAGTTTAAATATAGTCGAACTTCCATGAAACGAATCTCAAGGGGACAAGCAATAACTTTGTTAAAGGATATATAGAATGTATATATATATATATATATATATATATATATATATATATATATATAAATACAATAAATTTTCAAGATATTCAATATATTCAATATTCAAGACTCATATTATTATATTTTAACTAACAACATTCCACTTGTTATATCACTTACATAAGGAATGTAATAGCATTTTGTTCGTTGGGTTGTCGGCTTTGATAATTGCAATTTCAACGCTTCAATTAGCCATGCCAAAACAACTTCTGCTTGACTTGGACTTCAACTTGTACGTGAACATGCAGTTAGATCTGATGCATCGACCCTTTCAATGGAAGATACAGTTGCTTCAACTGAGTGGCAGAAGGCAATACTGGTTGCAATATCAGCGGATCAAATTCTGGCACCTATTAATTGTTCTTTTTCTCATTCTGCTGCTTTGGAAAATGCTTAACCAGCTTAGCACTTGGAATGGAATAGTATCACCAATATTTATGGATCACGAATTTCCAGATAATGATGAATTGGGTGAATATTCCAAACACTGGTTAGAGTTTGGTTACAACGCGTGGCTGGCTAAGCGCCTTCCATTGTTTCGTAATCATCCGGATATGCGCGATGATCGCTGCCTGAATGAAATTTATTCTTGTTTGAAAGCCTACATGTCTGAGGTTTGCATCATTGTGATCTTTCGCAATGAACAGCTTTCGATGCTATTGCGCACGCTTCACAGCATTCGGGATGCAACCAATGAGGACTTCTTTGGTGAGCTGCTGCTGATAGATGACAACAGTGACACTCACTTCTGGCAGCAGGAACTCTCCCGAAAGGCATTTAAGGCATACGTGGAGACCTACGTTCATGCAGCGCCACGAATATTCCACCTGGAGGAGAAGGTTGGTGTGGTAAGAGCACGACGATTTGCAGCGGCTGAGTCGAAAGCAGAAACGCTTGTCTTTCTGGACGCACATGTTGAGGTCACCGAAGGCTGGCTGGAACCGCTGCTGGCTACCATATGTGCGAATAGAAAAACGCTTGCTGTTCCGCAGTTGGATCGCCTGGATGAAGAGACGTTGGAATATGTGCAAGTCGTGGAGCGACGTGGTCTATTCGATTGGAGTTTGCGGCGAAGAGAGGTGCCGCTAATGTGGCAACAACTCAAAAAGATGCCCCAACCATTCGCCACTGCTGTCGCAAGAACTTCAGTATTTGCCATCAATGCCAGATGGTTTGACCATCTGTCCAAATTTGACATGGAGATCAATGCACCCGCTGCCGCAGAGCTAGAGCTAAACTTCAAAGTGTGGCGCAGTAAAGGTCAAGTGCTCCATGTGCCCTGCTCCCGTGTGGGTCATCTCCAGCCCAGCGATCGGAATTACATGCAGCGCTATGGAAATTTCAATCAAATGGCTGTAAAACATTTCAAGGTGAGATGAAACTCTTCAAAATTACATAAGAAGGTGTTAAGTATTCAACATTCTATTGATAACATTTGGCATACTTTCCCCTCGAAAACTTCGTTATACAGAACAATGCATATATAATGCGTTTTTGAACTGAACCAAATTGCAGGGTCATAGAAAATAATTTGTAATATATCAAAATTATTTATGCGAAGGATGTTATATTGAAGTTAGACTGTATACCTAATCTAATCCTAAAACCTACACTGGCGCTAATAACCTGTTTACCATTTTCAGAGCTTCAAACGTCTGACAGAACTGTGGTTAAGTGAGCCAATGTATAAATCTCAGGTGTACGAATATCAACCGCAGATCCAGCAAGCAACCATTGACAATGTGTCCGAGCTGCAGCAGTTCATTAAAACACCCAATTTCGAGTCGTTCGATTGGTATTTGCAGCATGTGGCAACTGACTTGCTGCTGAATTTTCCATTGACTCCTCGCACCGACCACGCCTATGGCACTTTAAGTCCAGCCGAACTGCCCAGTCACTGCCTGACGGGTGATTTGAGCACTCGTCGCATCACCTTGAAGCCCTGCACTCCCCAGCAAAGGGCTGCACAACACTGGACACTCACTTATATGAATGATCTGCGTCTGGGCGATGGCAATATTTGTGCTGAGGTGCAGCGCACTCAATCTGTGGCACTCAATAGATGTCACACTTTTGGTGGTCGACAGAGCTGGCGCTTTGACGAGACGTATAATTGTCTGGTTAGCAATAAGCACTGTTTGGAACTCACTGTCCAGCTGAAAGTAATCGCTAGACCCTGCCACTCAATGAACACAAACCAAATGTGGTTCTTTGAGCATACAAAATCAAGACAATTTACATAAGAAGATTATGTGTTCCGCCTACAAGTTGTAAGCTTGGATTTTTTTATATTTGAATTTAAGTAAACAAGAATTAATATCTGTAAGCTTTAAGTTTCTTATTTTGAATTTCGTTTTTAATCAGTATATAAAAAAGATTTTTTTTGGAAGTCCAAAGTTTAGTGGTGCAATGAAGGTTGTTTATCAAATAATATGTATATTAGAATAAAGGGTTAACGCCCTGTTTCGAAATGCTTTTGCATGCATCAACCAGTGCAACGTCGCAAAAACCAATGGATTCGTTAAATTAAGCAATTCATTTTAGTTTCGAGCTCCAATGTATGCTATTGTTTATTATTCAGAATGCGCAAAATTAAGTTCAGGCTAAGAGTATGCAGCATATTTTTTACAAAAAATATAAATATTTTATTTTATATTATTGAAAATTGTATGCAAAAGGCAAAAATATATTAAAATGCTTACTTCCTTCTTTTCAAGCGTTTAATTGATATTACAATTTGAACTATCGTTAATTGCTTTTGATTTTCTTAGAAGTTTGGAACTAAACAGTTTGAAAGGCACTGCACAAGTTTGCAGGTAAATAAAACGCCATCTATTGTGAGTTAAGCCGGCCACCAACTGTAGCACAGACCGCAGATCGCACGACATCCAATAGTATGCTACAAAATAAATAGAGCTTGATATAGATTTCAAATTTGTTCATTCCAAAACGCCATCTATGAGTTTGCGTTAAAACTTTATTAACAGAAAACGTTTTAGTAATATTTCTACATTGATACTGATTGTTGTTATCTTAGATAAATAATTTTAATTAATTTTTGTAATCGATTTTGTTTTACTTCTTGTCTTGCTGTGCAAGTGCTATTTCAGCAGCTGCTGTAATCAAACATGATGTAGCATTTTGTGGGCTGGCACCTGGGTAGGGGGCAGGGAGCAGTAAGCAGGAAGATCGGTTCCGCTACCGTTTTGTGTAGAAGTATTTAAGTTATCGGCTCTTGTTGGCAGCTGCCTGCACCTTGGCTTGTTAACGAGCGACACACGCAGCAAAAATCATCAACTTTTCTGAAATTGATGCTATCAGAGTGAAATGATAATTATCAAAAGACAAATGGTACGATGCTGCCTGCCTTACAACCTGCCTGTGTGAGTATCTGTGTTTTTTTTTCTCCATTTTACGAACCGCTTGCTCGTGAGTCGCTTCTACGTCAGCTTCGAATCCCTTTAGAAATGCAACACTCAGCGGCAGTCCGGGTGTCCATAGCTAAAGGCAGATAGCAGCCATAGATAGAGGCGGTGGCAGGTATGACTTCAACTACAACCTACTATGACTGTGTGAGCGTACAAACACGAATACGAATACGAATGTACCCGCAGCACGCTTGCTCGGAGGAATCCATCAACATGTGTACATATTTCAAATCCAATTTATGTACTTGCATAGCCGAAACGCAATTACTTCGCAGTTAACGCCCAGCTACAGCCACAAGCCCAGAGTCCAGAGACCCATAGCCGCATAACAGCAACCAGAGTCAATGCCAAAAGATGCGTTGCAAATCTCCACAGCACGGACTCTGCAGTCGAAGTCTTCTCTTTGCTGCATTCGCTGCTGTTGCACTGCACTGCCGAGTGGCAGTAACTGCCGCCGGTTTGTGTTACCAACTCTCGTTGGCTTGTAACAGATCCTGCGCCTATAAATTGCAGCCAATACACGCGGCCCAAACCCGCGGCTGCTTGTTATACTACACTCTCAACATATCACACATTCAAAAAGCATTTGGACTATGTAATGAAATATGAAACATATGTTTAACTAGACTTTTAATTATGGACACAATATTGAAATAATGTATGTGAAAATGTCAAGAATTCATTAGGTTAAAATCATCATTGTAAATTTACACTTGCAAACAATTATATTTGTTTGCCTGCATTCTTATGAATGTCTGTGATCTTTCTGAACAAAAAAAAAAAATTTAACCTGTGATTCGATTAAAAATAGTTTTGCTGAACCTTTTTGATGGGCAAGTGACTTATTATTAATTTTGTTGGAGTAGTTAACTGAAGAGCATTACGAAATAAATGTTTTAACTTTAAAGCTTGAAATAAATTATCATGAAATGAATCAGACTTGTCAATTTATTGAAAATCGTTTATGCATTTCATTAACTGTTGAATGTGATTTCCAACATTCTTTTACTTTTCAAATAATTATTTACCAAGTCTTGCAAGTGCATTGGCAATTCGTTGTTATTGAGTTATTTACGGCCTCTCATGACTGTTGCATGTTGTTTTCGTGCGCGTTCTCTCTATCGGTTGAATTTGGCTTGCATGATGACCATCATGGCAAGAAGTTAACAAGTTTGCGCCATCGCCGCCAATGGGAGAAAGGCCGAAGATGACGAGGCCTTCGAGGCTGTGAGTCTTTCGAGGCTTTGCAAGTCTCTGCGTTGACGATGACCGCTTAAAAAGAGCTGTGTACATTTTAATGGTTGATGTTGCATCCGCAGCAGCAGCAGCAGCAGCCAAAGCAGAAGCAAAAGCAGCATCCACACACACATGCCCCATTCCAAGTCGTTCGTCATTCAGGCAGGCAGGCAACAGCTTTCAACAGGTAAGCCTGGCCAAGAACAAGACCAAGACCAAGCCCAAGCTTCTCGTACTCAAAGCCAGGTCGTTATATTTTCCAGGCCAGTTAGTTTGATGTTGTGCGTAGGGCGCCTTTAGCTGGCACTGCAGTCGCAAGCTCTGCTGCTATCTCTGCTGCTACCTCTGCTGCTGTTGGCGCTGCGTCGCGTCGCATCGCGTCGCTGCGTAATTGTAGGCCACTGTTTTAGCTTGTTGTCGATAATTAGCGCTTGTTACCCCGCGCACACCGCTTGCCGCGTGTTGCCTGCCAGCCAGCCAGCCGGCCTGGTTATTATTATTTATTATGAGCTTGTTGTTTTTCATCATAGCTCATTGCCCATGCCCATGCCCATGCCTGGGCCCATGCAAAAGGAAGCCCAGTTGCAGCAATCGTCGCACCCCTTCCTTGTTATTCAGCTACCAACGCATTTTCCATAATTATTTCGAGAGTTGTTGGGTTGCGCGAGCGTGCGCCTGCGCACTAAGTAGATGACATCGAGGGGAGAGTGTAAACGCAGAAGAAGTTGGCATAAACGTTACTCTTTAGCCGAGACACACACCCCCAGAAGAACAGCGCTGCGTTCACTTGTTCCTATTGTTAATGCCTTGGCACGAAGCGTAACATAATATAAATATATAAACAGGGAGCAGTTAAATTTCAATTTTTTTTCTTTTTTGTTTCCACTTGGTAACTTGCTAAGAAATTGTTGCATGAGGCAAACTGATCGCTGCTCAGTGTTCACTGTGTTCAGCTTGTGCCCCGCAGTTGTTTGAGTATTTCAGGCCGTTAAGGATGCAATGAAGCCATGAGTAGAGAGAGAGAGAGAGAGAGAGAATGTGAGAATGCTGCCTGGAAGCTCGATCCGACGAAGCTCATGATGGCACAAGGGATATATTATAGTAATTACAAAATTAAGGTGAAGATCTCCTCGTGGTGTAAACCCTATCAGCAACATCGCTTGACTATGTGGCAAAAGCAGATTGCATCGATAAAGTGCAAGATGCAAGTTTCAAGATTCAACGCTGTTCGAACATTGTAAGGTTTTGTGATTGTTCTTCGATCCTCATAGGCCAACACGCAGCAAACTTAATAAGCGAGATTTTTAATCGACTTCAGCTATTAACCAAAAGATAATTCAGTTAAAGTTTTATGCCTAACTGAAACATGGGTGTGAAAAGTATTCATATGTGGTCAAAACTATCAAACACAACTTTTCATTATGCATAAAATAAATAAATTCCTTATCAAATAAAGTAATACATTTTGATACATTTATCTTCTTTTACCTTTACTCCTTCCACATTCGTTTTCTTTTATAGTTTCGGCTTACAATAATTTTGTATGAGCTTAATTTGAATATTTAATGTCTTCTTTGGATAGGTTAAACATGATTAAAAAATCTTCTGCTTCAATGCATTTTTAATTTAATGTCTTCTTCAGCAGGTCAACGAAAAAAAAAAAAAAACTTACCCCAAAAAATAAATTGCTGCCTGAGAATCAGAACAGCTTGTGCAAAATTTGGTTCACAATAACACGTTGAAGGCAACCGCAATCCGGTGGCTGCTTATCCTTCAAGGCTGTTAAAACAATTTACACCAACAGAGTCAAAGTCAGTTAGGAGGTAGAGGCAGGGTACAGCAAGGGATGGGAAGACGATATGAAGGGAAATGGCAACAATCGAATCTCGCATAACTTTGCGTTGTGGCAATGTTGATCGTTAAGAGCATTTTGTGGTGCCCTTTTCCAGGCTTCTTGTCTGCCTGTCCAGCTGTCGGTTGGTCTGTCGCTCTGTCTGTTTGTCGTATGCAAGCAACAGCAGCAACTTAATCGACATCGTTTTCACATTGTCAATTGTCTGCAGCACTCTGCATGTCCATGTCCTCCACAACCTTCACCCATCAACAGCAGCAGCAGCCAGCCAGCCAGCAACCAAACAAAAGCCAAGTCACAGCAACCAAAAAAAACAAAAAAAAAAAAAACCAGGAGGAGGAAAAAAAAGCTTCAACTTCAACATCAGCAACAGGCAGCCAAGCTTCATCTTCAGCATCTGCATCAGCTTCAACTTCAGCTTTAGTTTTAGTCTTAGTCTCTACTGTCTGGTCGCTGGGCTCTCAACTTCCTGTCAAAGTTCAACAAACCGCCCAGTCCAAAAGCACTGAGCACTTGGCCAGTTGATTCCCCTCTCTATCTTTTCAAGCCCTGGCTAACCATGCGCTATAATTGCAGATTGCAGTGGAAAAAGGCGAGCAACAAAACAAAACAGGCGAACCAACAACAACAGCAGCATCAACAGCAACGGTTGCTGCCTACGTTTCGTTAATATTTTTGCAAATTTTTTTAACCTCCACTTTGCAGCTCGTCGTCGTTTTTGTTATTGTTTTTGTTGTTGTTGTTGTTGTTGCTCCTGGCACACCAAAAACGTAGTCAGCGATCAACAAAAATCTCAGCTCAATTCTCTCGCTTACTCTCTCCTTCTCTCTCTCTGTTTCGCGTGTGTACGCAGAGCCAGCATAAATAAACCAGTTTAAACTCATCCGCCTCCTCCCCCCTCTCAGGCCACCTCTCTACTATAGCTCCTCATATGGCTGGGTGAACGGTGTCTTCTGGATTGTTGCTGTTGTTGCTGCTGCTGCTGCTGCCTGGTGATCGATTGCTGTTTGAGCATGCAAATGTGTAAAGACGCCTCCACCGCCGAGGTTGCAAGTCGCATGTTGCAAGTCCGAAACCGGCTAACTGGCTAACTGGCACGGCCAGAAACGTGTCCGATTGCAGCAGCTAAATTTTTTGTGGCTGTTGCTGTTGCTGCTTCTTGTTGGCTTTTTGTTTCGGGCAGTCGGCAAGAAGGCAAGGACAAAATGCAAAATATATTTGTTAGTTTGTGTTTTGAAATATGTTGCTGACGATCGGCTGGCATTGATTTTTCTCTTAAGCCAGGCAACAACGCCTGACACACGCCCGCTTAGCCACCTTCCCATCTTCCCATGTTCCAGCCACCCTCTCATCAATGCCTGCAGCTTGGTGTTGCTTTGTCGTGAGATGCTTGCTGCTGATTTTTGATGAATTTATTAAGATTTTTTTTGCTGCATGCCTTTTTTTTCTTTCTAGTTTTGTGCTTAGAGCAAGAAAAAAGCGCAAAGCAACAACTACAACTGAACACAGAGATTTTCCAAAAATGGTTGAGGAAAAACTCTAATGAGTTTTGCGAAGTCAAAGTCTCAGTTACAGGCAGTACATACGTATATAAGCTAGTGCCTATCAACGCCTTTACGCTTGAGCTATGATTAGTGTCATGGTTTGGGTCAACCGCAGTTTGGATTGATATATTGCGTTGTCCTTGCTGACTGCATTCACTTCGTTGGCTAGAAATTGACCGCGAGCACAGACCACACAATTTAGGTTTTCTACCTGCCTGGCCGGCAAGGATATGCATGCATTCAAAATTTCCAAGCAATTGGCCGTGTCTAACAAAAGGCACCCAGTTAGGCGTTCCGTGACTAGGAAAGGGTCCTGCGGTGTCTCACAGCCAGCTGTTGTCTATTTTTTGCCTTTCTGTCCCGTCTTTAAGGTTTGTTTAGCCAGCAGAGAGCAATTGTGCTTTTCTCCTCAGGTTAATGCAGCACGGTACGGTTTGGTACGGTTCGATTCGATTCTACCTATGCCTCACTGTACGTACCTATTTACCTTTTTTAATTTTTTATTTTTCTTTAAATATATGTCTTAAATTATTGACAGCTGCTTCTTTGTACCCTGTGTATCTGTGTCCTTTCTGGTCATATTGGTTGCGCCTGGCGGGCAGTTTTCTTTTTCCTTTCCGCTCCGTGTTCCCTTTTGTTACGCAAAACGTTTGTTTACCCAAAACACTGACGGTAAATTGGAAAATTGAGCGCACAATTGCTGGCTTAAACTTTTTTTCCTTTAGCCCAAATGTTTTTATACATATGTGATTTATTTTGATCGATCGTTTGTCGTAGAAGTCTTTCATTGTGGCTTAAGAACTCTCTCTTTCTCTTCGTATCGTTTCGTTTCCCTTTTCCTTTTCTTTTAAATGTTTGTCTATAGTCTTAATTTTGGTTGCATTCCATTCATTGAGAATGCCCCACAAATAGTTCCCTGAAAATTGCACATGTCCACACACTATTTGTGTAAACATTTTTGACAAGGAGTTCCATCTTCTAGTATTTGAGATTGTTTAGTGCTTCCCGGTTCTCAGGACTTACCAGGTGGGCTGACAGAATGTCACTACTGTGGCCACTACTTAGTTGTATCTTAAGGACTCCCACTCATTGAAATTACAGCATCTGTCTTCTTATTGTGACAATAGTATTGTTTCCAATATTTACAGTTCGATTTTATCGGCACTCTGAGAAACTTGTAGGAATAGTTCTTACCTTTTTTCATTTACGTAAGAATATTTACAAAATGTTAGGAATCTTATGCATTTAAAACGTAATCTATCTCTTAATTCTGAAGAGAAATCTTTAGTGATGCTTTTTGAATCCAACAGACATAACTGATGTGGCACAAAGCTGCATTTGAAATAAATATTGCTAAATGATTTTGAGGGATTTCAAGGACTTGCCCGAACTCATCATCAATGCAATTCCTCAACTCATATGAAATAACGACTTAAGCTCTTAATCAATCAGCAGCTGGCAAAACCAATTGTAACTAGGCAAGAGGAAACTCAACTTCAAGTTCCAAATAGCATTTAAATTATTGAATGCCAAATGCATTAGGCAGTTTACTGCCCCAAACCCCTCTCGTTCTCCTCAATCTCCATAAATGAATGCCTGGCAACAAATCCATAACTGGCAAATCATTTTCAAGCGAGTTAAGTAAGTCCAAACACAAATCTCTGGCCGATTGAGTTTCTCTTGCTTATTTTACATACAAACGCATACAGACATACATATAAATATAAGTATATATGTACATATATCAATTGCCGAAGCTGTTAAATAGCATTTGGGTGTGTATGGGAATCCAATAAAGCTGTCACATATGCCCGCCACTAAGAAGAAGTCTTTTGTATACCTTTGCTTTGCTTGTTTGGGTGTGAAAATCAAAAAATACTTACTTCCCATATGCTTATATGTAAGTCCCCTCTTTTCTTTTGCCTCATGCCTGTACTCCCAATACACGCAGCCTCACAGCTGGTAATGCCGTTTGGGGGCAACTTTCGTGCAAATTGCCAAGTGCTTTTCGGGCTTTTGATTTTTTTTTTTTTGTGTATGCAGAACTTAACAAATTTCCATAACATTCACACCGCACAAAAAGAGGCACAAAAGCCAAGCACAACCGCAAAACCAAACTCAAAGTTTGCGTCTTCGATCTGTTGCCTCCGTCTCTGTCGCTGTCTCTGCCTCTGTCTCAGAGTCGGTCGAAGTTTCGGTCCCAGGTATATTGTCCAGTTGCAGACGTCGCTCTGCTTCATTTGCCACGTCATTTCTCTTTTGCCGTTGTTAGCGAATACCCTTTATGTATGGGTGGGTATATAAGCGATGCAGACCAAGATCCTTAATATAATACGTTATTGTTGTTCTTAGCAATAAAGGATCAACATTCCTGATCAAGGATTCTCATGAAAGCCCAAGTTCGCAAGTTTCGATCAAAGTTTTATTCAAGATCAATGATCTGTGTTCTTCCGTATTTTATCATACAATATGTTATACCCCAATTTAGCTTTAGATAGAGTAATAAGTTTTGGTAAGCTTCAATTTGTTTGTTATCTCGGATCATTTATAATTTAATTTGACTAAAATTGATGTTGATTAAAAAATAAAATTAATAAATATATACCAAATTATTATATTAACAGCTTATCAGTAAGCTTTAAAGTTTTGTTCCAGAAATAGTCATACCAGGGTATATGAAAGCCAATATTTGGGACATTTGTATTGTTTGGTATTTGGTTATTTTTGGCCTGCGATTAAGCAGTCGGCTCAGCTCAGCTCTCAGCCTCACAGCTCCCAGGTCTCTTGACTGCAATGTCGTTTTGGTTTCGGATTGTATAACTTTTTGATTTTTTAAGTAGACACCTAAATATGAATAGCGCAACGAATCGTAGCAATGCAAACCACGTCTACGTCCGCATCCACGTCCGAGTTGGACGCGAGTCGCCTCTGTCAGATATATTTTTGTGGCTGCTTAGTGAAGAGTGTAGTTGGGATCGATGCTTCACCCGATCCTCTCTGGCTCCTACTCTGATTGTGGCTTGTTTTCACCTTAACCTACACGATGTGATGGAAATGGCGACGCGGCAGCCGCTGCCAATAATGCAATGGAGAGGCGTGATAATGCAGTTTAGTGAGTGCTGGCTGGCCAGCTAGCTAGCTCTAGCTTCAGTCCCGCTTCGATTCGCTCTTGGAGTGCCAAATTTACCTACAAGCCTTAGAAAGAAGAAGAAGAAGAAGAAAGCCTTAGCCAAGGCAAAACAATCAGCAGCGATACAACGATGCAACACGAGACGTGGCCAGCACCGTCTAACGGATTGGTTCGGATTCGATTGGGATTGAGTGACTGACGTTGCGGTTGTTGTTGTTGTTGTTGTTTTTGGGTTTGGGGTTTGTTGGGCACAATGTGCAATATGCAGCACTTGGCACGATATTTTCTGTTGGTTTTAAATCATTTAACTTGGACTACGAGACGACGACGATGACGACGAAGACTACGATGATGATGATGGCGATGATGATGGCTGGGGCGATGGCGATGGCAACGCGAAACGGCACAAGACACTTAAAACGTGATCGAAAATTGATGTTGCTGTTGCAAGCCACCAGCAAACAAGCAAACCACCAAAAAAAAACAACAAAAAAACCAACCACAACTTTCCTTCTCCCCCCCTCTCAGTGTGTTTGGGTTCTGTGCAGAGTGCGGGGGAAATAAGGTCACGTGCAAAATATGTTCGTGGTGCCTTTTGGTTGAGGAGGTATTTTGGTTCTGGCCCAGGAGAGATGTTAATGATTTGCAGCTTGACTACAACTCCCAACTCCAACTGCAGACTCCAAACTCAGAACTTCGACTTGGAGCGGGGCAACAATTTTTGCATATTTTTCTTGCTGCAGATAGAAGGTGATATGCTCGTTAATGTGCCCAGGTTTACCACCACTTCAACTGCCTTGATCTTTGTGGGTCCCTCACTCGCTATGTGTGTCTGTGCGAAGTTCAAAAACCAGGAAGTGACTCAACAACAACCGCACACAACAACGGCTAAAACGGAGGTGAAAAATATGACTTGGTTATTTATTGTTGAAGTGTAGCAGTGCAAAAAGCAAAAGCAACAACTACACCAACCAAGAAATGAAACAAACGCAAACGCAAGCGTTGGGCCTAAACTTCGTTTGGGGTATTTAGCCAAGTGATTTATTTTCCCTGGCACGCCAGGCGGTAAGCCGCTTGACAAGGCGATTCTAAAGTATGAGGAGGATCAGGAAGGTTGTGGGGAGGTGAGGAGCATGCGGTCCAGTGTGGAGCAGCTGCATCAACAAACTTCAAGAATGCACATTTCAAACACACACACACACACATACATACATGCGACTACAATAAGCCATAATTATCCAAACGCAGATCCGACTGGTTCTGCTCAAATGCCACGATTTTTTTTCTATAGATCGCTTATACA
The DNA here is from genome assembly GCA_030179655.1 of Scaptomyza flava. Lineage (NCBI taxonomy): Eukaryota > Metazoa > Arthropoda > Insecta > Diptera > Drosophilidae > Scaptomyza > Scaptomyza flava. The sequence continues at coordinate 21,068,775 of JARNME010000404.1, forward strand.
CTAACTGTTTTCATAACTCAACATCCGACTCACACGATTTGTATACAAATTATAGAACTTAGAATTCGCCTATTAATAACTGTTTTTAGACACATGTTGTAACGTAAGCTCTGAAATAATGTGGCTGGTATACTTAGATCAGCTTGTAAGTTGCAAGCATAAATGATATACATAATAGAAACGTCGAAATATGTTGATGTAAGATCAGTGGAATTATTGGGTTATTATTTTATTAAAGAAAAGTCAAGTACCGTAGTAATAAGGCCTTGTTTGACGTTTTTGTTCAAGACTTCAAAGCAATTATCATGCAATATCTTAAACCAGCTCATATTATTAAAAATCAAACCATAAAATAAACAATTTTAGTGCTTACATCTTCAAAACGAAGCTTATCCTAGAGACAAACAAATAAAAACATAATTTGGAAGAAAATAAAAAAAATCACTTTCAATTTGGAAATAGGCCAAGCACAACCAATATTCGCTCAATAATCAATAACTGCCCTTATGACTACTCGAACTGTCATCCCTTCAGTTACAATTATTCAGATTCAGATTCTTACATTTTTTAATGAATCATTAAAAACAGTTTGAAAAATCTAAGAACCAAATTATCTATCTACATCAATATTCTTAATCACAATCTATAAATTGTCACATATCAAACGTTGTCTACTTAAAGTTTAGCTTTGAGATATGATGCTGTGCCCTTTAACCCGCTTGTGTTGCATTCACTGTCTCGTATCCCATGTACCCTGCTCAATCAATTGATTGAAGCTGATGCTGGGAGTTTGGAGCTGGGTGCTGGTTGCTGGTTGCTGAGGTGCATCTAGGGTGCTTGAAAACGTCGCATCGATATCGTCAGCTTCATTCTCAGTCTCCAATCCATACCGATGCTCATTCGGATACGGCGCTGCTACTTTTTACCTGCCCCCTGCACCGCAAACGCAACTGTTGCTCCAAATGCGGCCTGGGCGCTGTCCAAATCGATAAAATGCAAAGTTATCAGCGCGGCACACATCAAATTAGTTATTAATTTAAGTGGAAAGTTCTCAGAATGTGTAGCACGGCGGGCGGTCAACGCGCATGCGTTCAACATCGTTCAGATTCGAATCGGGTATCGAGAATCGAACTTGGAATTGGAATCGAAGTTGAAGTCGGAGTTGGGTAGCTTTCTGTGACTATTTCACCATGGCTGTGTTTAAATGTCTTGTAAGCCTTTTCTTTTTAGTGTTAACCTGTTTTGGCACTGCGCATTTGAATTTTCATTTATTATAAGCGAAGTTGCATTTCTAATTTGAGTCATGTGACCAAAAACAGTTTTGTCCTAGTTGTCGCCTTATGCTGCAACAACAACAACAGCAACAGCAGCAGCAGCAGTCGCAGCCGCCGCCGAGTTAAAAGCCGCAACTGTGTCTCCAACAAACAATTGGTGAATGGTTTTGGCCATAAATCTTTTATTTCTCTTTTATTTGTTGTTTTTGTTGTTGCATGTACACGCATTGGTGCCATTACTATGACAACAAATTCATGAGAAAGTACGACGACGACGGCTGCAGCAGCAACATCAGCAGTAGCTATGCCACAAGACAGACAACAGAATGAAGAAAGGTAAGAATATGGGGTGGGGGGGGGGGACTGGAGGGGTGGTAAGAGGGTACCTGCATCATCTGTTTGTTTGCCTGTCATTAGAAAAAAAAGCGTTGAACGTCAAGAGATTTTGAGTTGTATGTCGAGAGTTGAGAGTCGAAACACTAGACCGAAAGTCTACGCTCACTTGTGCTTCTTTAGATTGGACTCGAAACTCAACTGAAGTGCACTTGTACGCCAAAACAAGCCACGTCACTTGGCCACTACACACACTACAAACTACCCTCCACACACTCCACACTCCACACTACATATACGAGTAGTACTCCCCATACCATAGCAATACTGTTTCCCAACCATTCCACTTCACTACACTCCACAAACACGCATACACAATATCGCCATCATCATCAACTTCAGCGAATGGTCAGCACATCAAATTGTGAGCTGCTGCCAGCACCAATCGGCAAGAAGCCACAGCAACAAGCAACAATCAAGTCTTTGACTGTGGCTTTCACTCGACATCTCGTTAAGTGTCTTGTAAATGGCATTGTTTTCGTTTTTCATTCAAAAATGTGCGTTGCACTCGCAGAGAACTAAACGAAAGAGAGACAATAACAATGGCCAGTCAAACGGAGGCAAAGAGTTAGCCCCCGCCACTCCACACCACCTACCTACCTTGCCCCATACCAAATGCAATGCTAGTTGTGCCCTAGACCGTCATCATATTTGTCATAAACTTCATAAATTTTGCTATACAGCCAGCCGGAGTACCTTTATGTGTCTTCCCATTGGACTGGATGCTGGCCAATCTTGAAAGTTGTCGAATTGCATTTGTCGTGTACGAAGCAACCTTGGAGTTGATCTGGGAAAGAGAGTGGATAGGGGGGATAAGTTGATCAGGTGTCTAAAAAGAAAATAAACTCATGATTGCCACATCAATACGTCTCTGATTACATTATTGCATTAGCTTTGGATTTACATAATTATGTTTTATATATGTAGTTTATCTTTCTATCTATCTACCTACTCATACAAATAAACTGATGATATGAATAAAAGTATGCCGATTAAATCGAGATCTTATCGAATTATCATAATATGCATATTAAAAACAAATTGACCGAGTTTCCATATCAAATCTCATCAAAACGTATCAAGCACTTCAAAAAAGGCTAAGCTCGACTTAAGCCAAGCTAAAAAAAAAAAACACTTTCGTTGCATTCATAACTTTAATATGGAACCTCTTTCAAAGTCTTGTCTTTCACGACAGAACTTAATATCTAGAGAAAGTAGTCTCTACTTAACACCTCTGTCGATAAAAGCTTTGGGCATCTATACAAAAATTATTCTTTTCTTAGCGAACTTTAAATGGAAATGGAAATTCCTTAAAAGTTAATGCAAATTTCTATCACAAACTGTTTTAGTAAACTAAAAACACAACATTACTCAAATATGATATATGTTTGTAATATGTTTGTTTGGTGAATAATTAGCATAATTTTATTTTTTTATTCGAACATCAAGTTTAATCAAGTATATAATAAAATATATATTCAATAGAATGTTAAGCTATACAAATATTTTAAAAAATTAATAAATTAAATTACGTTCAAAAAATTCTCTTAAATTCACACCAACATATTTGTATAGCATAATGAGTTAATATCTTTACAATCTTCACGCCGTAAAATAAATGAGTTTTGATTAGATCGGAGTGAGACTCAATCATTGAGAGAGCTTATCGTGATTTAATAATGATCCCTTAGAAACCTGTAATGTAGTCAAGTGCAAGCAGTTGTTATATTCTTATTGTCCTTAGTTTTGGCTGCAGTTTGATTGATCTTGACTGATCTCGCTCGTGGAACCAGAGACAAAAAATTAAATCCACTTATCGCATTAGCAATTGTCAGCATCTGAATGTGACAGTCACGGCTGTTGCTTACTGCTACCTCGAACTGTGGATCATGACCGAGGATCATCAGTAATTTGCTTTCTAAAGTGATCGGTTCGCCTGGAGCTTGGGTTTGGGTTTGTGGGTTTGTGTTCTTTGCCTCAAGCTTCTCATATGCCTTTTTGACATCGTTTCTGTCGTGGCATTCATCACAATTTCCTGCTGATCGACACTTAACATACAAAAAACGACAACGACGAAAACACATAATCAAAAAATAAAAAACGGTGGCAACTGCACATTCATTTCAATCGTTTCATCGTTTCGTTTGTTTGTCTTGTCATTCATTCAAGCATTTAATTGTCAGGCGACAAAATGCAAACAGATAAGTTCAAGAAGCAGTTCAAATGGCCACAAGAACATTCAACATCAATATTCAACATTTTCCCGCTATTGAACTTGAAACATGCAGCATGAAGCATGAAGCATGCAGCATACAGCGTGCACCATACAGCATACAGTATACAGCATGCAACATGCAACATAAAAACATGACCGTGATTGGTGCTAGTGCCTGGCCTGAGGTTCGAGGTTCGCTTGCTCTTAAAATGAGCTCGCATTCAAATTGCCGCATTGACTTGTCCATTGACTATTTCTCCTATTTTTCGTTTTTCGATTTTGTTTACTTTTTTTTTAAATACATTCAATTCAATTAAACAAATTTTTGCTGATCGTCTGATCGCTCGCCGATCGTCGTCGAGTGCAGCCAGCAGCAAGCAGCAAGCAGCGCCAACTTTTCTATTTTGCCCCAAAAGAAAAACCGAAAAAAATGCATAGAACTGTAGAAAAAGTAAACAACAAAGTGTTAAGACAAACGTGCAACGGTTTGGGGTCAGTACCATTCACTTTTGGCTCGTTTTAAACTGGAGTTAAGTGCTATTTGAGGTAAGAATTTCATTACGTTTACGTACGTGCGCCGTTTTGGGCGGCACTTACGGGTAGATACATTGAAGGTGGTTGGGGGAACGAACGGTGTATTGGTTGTAGTTTTGGGGAGCTGGAAGTTGACTTCGAAGACGACGACGACGACACGTTTGCATTTTGAAAAGTCACGACCCACTTAGCCAACCATGAGTAACGGACAGCGGCCAAAACACACACACACGAACAGAATAAACACAAGAGAGCCAAGTGTTTGTTTTTCCATAAACAAATCGACAATTCGCATCGGATCGCATCGAATTGAATTGAAATCTTGGAATCGCAGTTTAAAGTCATCAAGAGTTCCAATTTTTAGTAGGTGAGTCACACGCAAGCTTGCGAAGTGTGAGAGATGCCAATTGAAGATGCGTTGATTAATTGCCATACTGACATCTCTCGCACCGCAAAAACCTAAAAAGCCACTCAAAAATAACAAGACAACAGAAAAAGGGCCAGCAAAGTGAAATCCAAAACTGTGTTTTATGTTTGTTCGTTTTCAACAAACATTTTTCTTCTTGTTACCAGGCCCAACAGTCTTGGCCTGTGCCTGTGCCTGTGTGAGTGTGTGTGAAAGTGAAGTTTATGGCCAGTCGAACGACAGAAAAAAAAGTTCACAAGCTTTTTGAGATGAAATAAAAAAAAAAACTGCGCAACAATAGCTGATAAAACAAATACATTTGTCGCCTCTCAAAGAAATGTACATAAAGAAAGATTCGGTCGAAATGTAAAGATATTTGTTAAGATGCCTACGCCAAACTACAAAAGCCAAAGTCTCTTAGCTAGCATAGCGAGTGGAGAGTTGAGTAGAGTGGAAGACGGGGTGTGTAGAAGCCGTGATTTATTTGCTTGTCAGTGCAACAGCAACAACAGCTAACGAATATGGCTGGCTAAACGATGCGGGAAATTCTTACAAAAATTTTGACGCTTAACCACAAACAACAACCAAAAGGCAAATGCTCGTGACCGTTAGACAAATAATATTAAACACCAGCTTTTTGGACAGAAGAGGAGTGGTGTGTGGTATCTATAGTCTTGAGACTCTTGTTGCTTTTGGGCAATACGAAATTAGAGAAATAGAGACATTGTCGCCGTTCCATCTACTATCCATACAACACCACAACACAAAACACATGAGAAGACACAACATCATCAACAGCTATTGAAATCTTTAAGTTTCGACTTCATTTACATAAGCAAAAGCCGCAAAGATGATGACCAACCAACCCAAACCAAGACCCAAACTCCAAGTTGCAAGTCCCAGGGCCTCAAGATCGACTCTGTTAACTGGCCTAAAACGCATCTTTTCTGTCGCTGCACGCACGCGCTCATAAATCAAAAGCCAACTTGTTTATAACTGAAAGCGATCAATTAAAACGTTAACGCAAAAAACAAAACAACAAAATCAAGCAACAACAAGAACAACACTGAGCGATGAGCGTTGATCGAAGCGATCGAAGAAGATCTTTAATGCTTGATCGTGCCGAAAACCAAAAAAACCGAATATAAAGCTGGCCTAAGCGAACGAGAGATGGCCAACTGAGACAACTAGCCAACTCATCAGACTGTGGTCGGTGCATTCCGCTGGCCTAATTCCCTGTAAAAATAACATTTAAGCAACGCTTTGTCTTTCAAGGGGTTTGAGGGGACTAACACTTGAAACGAGTAAATTTCAGGCACGTTGGAAGAGAAAAACTGGTAACTGCATTTTGTTGTCGATACGTTGCGTTGGTAATGAGTTGTTGGTCATTATTAAAGCCCAAAGAACGTCAGCTAATCAATTGTTGAGCCCAATGACTAAGCCAGGCAATAAACCTTTAATGCAGAAGATAAAGTATCCTGGCATTTATAGTCTACTCCTAACGATCTGTGGGAGCCACAGCGCATCCGCACCCTACTGCGATCTTTTTAACGATCGATAGATCTTGTCCAGTTGGCAGCTTTGCTAAACGCCTACAGCAACCATGTACTCACTTACATACATACGTGATACTTACAGAAAAAATGGTTTTAAAACCAGTTAAAGTGTTTAATATGATAAAGATTTAAAGAGGTTTTTATTTTAATAGTAGCAGTTACATAGTCCACTTGAATCAATTATTTTATATCAATACTTTGCTATTATTGTGACTTATTGCAATAAAATTAAAAAAAAATAACAGAAACAGATTTAAAAAAAAAAATTGACAGATAATTATGAGATGAAACCAACAAAGATAATTTATGTAATTTGTTTTTTTAATAACTACCTTATAATAATCCCTTATGACTAACAGCTTATTAATAATAAGTACTTATAGACATGGATTTACGCAGGTGACTTTGATGAATTCAATATGATTAAGAATGTTTTACGTTTTACAAGTTAAAGCTAATTCCAAGGCATGTTCTGCAAAGTATTTAGTTCATTTACTAAAACCTCACTCTACCTTATCATACTCGTATAACATTTCGCATCTGAACTGATCTTTTGCATGATCAAATTCCAGTTGCTGCTATCAGTGCAAACATTTTTTAAGCTCCTCTTGGCCAGCTTTCTCTTTACTTCTTACTACCTTACAACCATACGACAATTCTACCTTGGCTCGATTCCGATATTGATCGCTATCGTCGCAACTGCAACACCCCAGAAACAATGTGGTCTTATCAGCAGACCAGGTAAGGCCTGACCAAAACAGGCCAGCCAAAAGGCAACAGGCATTTTGCTCAGCTTGACAACACCCCTGCAAATCCGGCCAAGAGAATCTTAGTCAATGTTCAATGTTCAAAACGCGTATCGGGATTATCAATAATGTGCATTGCTACAGCTCATAAAATCGCAGTGTGCAGAGCCCGCAAAAAATTTCAAAATTGTTCGCAGGCCGCAATGGGCAGCCAAAAGGCAACCAGTGCATACAGTACACAGTACCTATGTAGTACCATTACTCCTACCCGCAGCCACTACCTGTTCCCAATCGCATCGGTTTTTGCCTTGATCAGGTGCCGCCAACCGATACACGAACACTTAGCAAAGCAAAGCAAAGCCAAAAAACAGCCAAAGAGTTGTTGCCAAAGCCAAGACTGAGGAGAAGCCAGGGTGAGGCGATCGCGATGCGTGCGGTGCGATAAGAAGCCGATGCAAACCATTAATTAGGAGCTGCAGCATCAGCCAAGAGATACCTGCCGATTTTGTCCAGGCTGGCACTGGCAACATTGAAAATTAAGGCTTTAATCGTGCATGAAAATACGTGAAACTTACGCGTCTTCTGACTCCGTCCAGACGCATCGTCATCAACATCCAACAGCAACAACAACAATAACCACAGATGCAACGTGATCGCGATAAGATAAATCTCATACAAATTTGCCTTTATGCAAGTCGAAAGCGCCGAGTGCATCCGAAATTATGATGATTATTTATATGCAGGGTATCAAATTTGCCTCTGCCAGCCTGTGGATGCTTGTGTCAACAACCCAAACTCTGTCATTTATTTCAATGAAAACAATCAACAGATCTCCTACCCTTTCTTTCTTTCTCTCAATGTGTCGGTCTCCCCTCATTAATCGACAGCCAATATGTCAATGTCATTGTCTTTCGCTCGCTCTCTGTGCAAAACCTAACCTATTTTACATTGAAGACAATGCACAAATTACCATGCATAACTGTAAATGCATGAGCGTTTGAAGTACGCGAATTAAATACCCTAACAAAGAGAGCAAAAACCTTTTTGTATCTTAGCAAGAAATCAATTAATGTTAGAAATTAGAGCTTAAATAGCTTTTAATTATACTCTGTACCTAAGGTTAACAGGGGGGCTTTAAAATCGTAAAAATTCGATAACTGAAAATAAATAAATCCATATATTTTCCACATTACCTGGATTTTCCAAAATTGTTTAGTAGATAGCTACTGGCATCCCCCCCCCCAAAAATTGCATCAAAGATTTTAGAGTATTTATTTACGTTATTGCCGAATCACCATTTCATTAAGTTTCAGAATATTTAAATGTTTTCAATTTAGCACAAATGCATATTAAGTCACCAGTTTTTATCTACATATTCATTAACTTTATTCAAAAAATAAAAACCTTGTTTTTATGCAGAAAATAAAACAAACTAAGTTCACGCCGGCAACATTTGAATATTTCTCTAGGGTATTCAAACAGTTTGACTACTTGGCTACTAAAAAAATTGCAATTGCGATACTCTACATTTTTTTTTTTTTACCCTCCTCTACCCTAATGTCCACCGCTAGCCCTCCCCTCCCTTAGCCATCAATCCGTATCTGCATTGAAGCGCGAAAATTGCAAACCAATGTTGTTTTGACAATGTGCAATAATTTGTAGTCAATTTTATGTGTCTACCGGCGGTTCGGCTTGGCTTGTTTTCGGAAGATCCCCCGACACCCGCCATTCCCCGCCACGGGGTAACGAGAGACCGCGGGCCACATGGACCGGCAATTTATGGCTGGTAAATTAGCAAGAAATGGAAATTAAGAAAAATGTTGCTTTTATTGCAAACAGTTGTAGTCGTCTTCCAATAAAAGCATATTTATTTATACACAGCCCCGCTATGGCTATGCATGCCCATAGCCCCCAATGAATTGTTATTATAGCTGTATCCCAGACGTTTATGACTTTCGATTCGTTGCAGTCTAATGAGGCAAGTGGTTGCTTGCGAGCTTGTTGCGCCGAGCGAGTGTGTGTAATTGACGATCCAGCTAGTCAGCTAGTCAGCCAGTCAGTCAGCCAGCCAGTCAGTCAGTCAGCCAACTAACCAGTCAGCTAGCCACATAGCCAAAGTAAGCAGTTGAGGTTTAAGTCTCTTTGAGCTTTGGTTCGACTCCTTCTTCAAGCAATTGGCTGAGTAAGTTTGGCTCTGATATATGGTTGAAGTTCAGGTGGTTGGATTAGATAACATCGACGCGGGGGCGAGCACTTCGATTTGACTTTGAGCCCAAAACTTCAAACTCAGCCAATTTTTTGATGAAGGTACGATGGCCAAAAAAAAACATCAAAAACTCCAAGTGTTGTGCGAAAAATTAAGCCAGGGGCGGTTCAGCATGCTGCTTACAGGTGACTTATATATATATATATATATATATATATATACTTATATTACAGGTTTTTGAAATAATAAAATAAAAAGATTGTTTTTGAGAGAGAATAAACAGCTATTTTTAATAAGACCATTAGCCAAGTCTATATTTTTAATTGTTTTAAAACTTAAAGCTTTAAATACCCTCCTGTTTTCTGGCAAAGTTTGCGGATCTATAAATACAAAATAAAAATTGCTCTTTAAACACTAAACTGACTTGTTAACCGAAATATTTACGTCGTGCACTGTGTGGACTAAAATGACAGGCTACTCGTAGCCGCAGGGCAATCCCAATCTCAAACCCCAACCCCTAAGACAGACTTTTTACTTTCGCATGGCATTAGAAAAAAATTCAATTGAAAGTTTTGCTTAGTGGGCGACTTTGTGGCAAGGTTTCATCCATTAAGGCGTAACAAATCCCACAAACGAAATTGATAAAAAATAAAATAAAGGAAGAGAAGTAAACACATGCATACACAAACTAAGCCCGTAGAAAGTAAAAGCAAAAGAAAAGTTTTTAATATCTGACTTTTTTTGTACTCGTTGTTTTTGCAAACTTTTCGCATTGAAAAAGGTCGAACCGTTGAGGTGATTGAAGCAGGGACAACTGAGGAAACGAGAAGCAGGAACAAAAATTGAAAAGGGTTTAACTTGCGCTCGAACTTTTTTGCACCTCGGTGCTGCTTAACCCATATACGAGTACGTGGCCCATCATATGAGTAACGCACAGACACAAACAAAACACAGATACACGAACAGATTGAGATTCCATAGGCTCGTTGATTGAAGATCAAAGCCGCGTCGACGTTGGCGGCTTTTTGCCTCCTAATGATTGATTGTAAAATTTGCTAATTTAAGCAATGGCAATTTATGTTGGCGAATACGAGCGAATATTAGCTCGTTGCTGGACATGTTAGCTCGGTTTTTGTTGAAGCGGGAAGGATGGGGGGAACAGGGAAGACCCATCAATTTTATTGCGCATTTAATTGATCATAAAAATTATTCATTCATTTCCACAACGATTGCAAAATCAGCATTGTGCGTTTGCAGTCGACTTCATTGAGTGAGAAAAAGTCGAGTCACAAAACTACACAGAATATATACGATAATTGTTCTGCGGTATCTATAAAATATTCATGAATAGAAGAGCAAGCCTTGGAAAAAAGGAGACGGCCCAAAAACTGTGTTTAAAAAAAATTCCAATAAAGCTGTCTCGGATTGTTTATATTATGCCCGCCTCGTATTTAAAACGAGGGCTGCGAGCAATAACGAATGCCTTCGACTTGGTGATAATTTTGACTGAAAGATCACATATAAAAAAGACAAATAGTTTACCAGTTGACTTTGTAGATAATTTGAGCTTTGTAATTTTGCTAAAATGTAAAATAATAATTCAATAAATTTACTAGCCTGCTTTTGTCTGTTTCCAGCGTTAGCGTTTATCCATCAAATTGTTTAACAATATATGTACATATATGCAGACTGCGCGAGTAATCAAAACGTGAAAAGCGATTTTTGATGAGCCCACTCACTCAGAAAAGATACAGATAAGACGTGTTTGACAATTCCCACAACTTGTGCGAGTGGCTTGTGAATGGTCTGCTTGTGTATGTATCTCGATGGAATTGGGTATCAAATGTCAATTCAATAACTTATGGCTGATTATATATATTGCCATACTACTATAATATATGGTTCCTGAAAACTGCTGCCGTGCAAAAATTTAGCTATAAAAATGCAAATTAAATGGTTTATAAAAGAAATGAGGCGTTTGTTGTTTTTGTTTTTTTCGATTATCAATTTTGTTTCTGTATATATTTTTTTCTCACTTTTTTTTGGCTATAAACTAGAAAACATAAAATTACAAATACAAATACAAATAAAAATACAATATTTACAACGACAAGCACATTGCGATAATCATAATCAAGAATTATAGCTAACAGATATACATGTACATATCTAGATGTAATCAGTCGATTTTTTTTTTTTTTTTTTTAATTCTTTTTTTTAACACACATGACATTTAATAGAGTTAATATGGCTGTGTATACAGTGTGTGGTTTGTGTTTGTGTTTCAGATATGAATTCGGATTCGGGATAATCAACTTATCGACTAACATAACTTATGGGAAGAAAAGATTAAAAATTAAATATATTTAGTTCTGTATGCATAAGTATTAATAATAGGACGAATTGTAGCGTCGAAAATAAAACATAATATTAATAGTACTTTGAGTTTTTTTGTGTGCGTTTTTCTTTCATACATAATTTAAGCTTAATTGAACAAAATATCACAATTATTAAACAAATAAACGTACAATTCAACATTTTAAGCAGGGTCATCTTTAAAGATTTATTTACAACTTTACACATACTAATTCGAAACGAAACGGAACGTAACGAACCTAAATGTAAACGGCTAACAGTTAACTAGTTTCTTGCTTTTGGAATGCATTTAGTTGGATGTATCTATCTTGCTAGTTATCAGACAGGCAGAGAAAGAGAGAGAGTAAGAAAAATTGTGAGTGAGCGAGAGACAAGGAGTAAAAAGACAAACAGGCGTAACAAACAACAACAAGGTTGATTTTAATCGCAGGCAACTAATCTGTAGCACTGTTCAGTTCCATGTTCAGCTCAGCTCAGTTCTTTTCTGTTCTGTTCTTTTGCAATTCCTTTCTGTAACAAGCTCTACTATGTGTGTGAGTGTGTGTGGGAAGTCTGTTGCTGTGAAAGCGCATTTTCTAGCTTGATTTTTTTTCCTTGGCCCAAGTGCAAAGATACGAATCAAATCATAAGAAACGAGAGTTTTTGGGTTCAGCCAACATTACACGTGCGATTTTTTTCACAAAGCCTGGGAAACCAAGGTCAATGAAAAAATGCAGACATCCGAAAAATACTAGTTTACCACATTATTGCTAGTTTGTATAGTAAATTGATCGCTAACAAAACTATAACCCTTTATATATTCACAAGACTTACAAACTAACTAAACAGTTGACGCTGCATGTTTTTTATTTTTGAGTTTACCTTCGAGCTGACCTTTCGCAAGTGCTTAGCCTGAAAGCTGACCTCTCTAGTTTTGGGCCAGTTTCTGCGCGTAGAGTTTTGCATATGCTGTTTGATCTTTTAACCCTTACGTTCGGTAACCTTAGCAGCAGACTGAACGAATGAAACTCTTGCCACTTTTCGGCACGTGTAGCTGATGTTGCAGCTGCCAAAATGGCTCTGCCACACACATGCATATGTATATACATACGTACGTATGTATACCCGTAACTGTCTGTTGCCGGTCTAGCTCTCTGACTGTCTCTTGGTCTCTGTGTCTCGTCTTTCCCTCTCTCTCTTTCTTTCTATCTTTCCCTGACAATGCAATGTTGGCCCTGATGATGTCGCTCGCCTCACTTTTTGTTACAATTTCTTTTCTTTTTTATTTTTCTCGGGGTTTTTTTTTCATTTGTTTTGTTTTTGCCTAGACATGAGCTCTCTGATGTTTAGCGTTGCCTATTTTCTATGCCCCACACATAGATACACACACACGTTGAGCTTGTTACAGTAAAATGCAGCAGTTAAGATGAACTAACGAGTGAACGTTGCAACAACGTACGAAATACGGCAACAACAATAACAACAACAAAGAGTGTGGTACACAGAAAACAAAAACAAAATAAAATGAAAGAAAAGAAAAGAAAAATAGTTTTGGGCCTTGGCTGCGTTTGCTGCCAGCCTGCCTCTGTCTCTTCCCCCTTTTGTTGCTGACTGGTTGTAGTTGTTGTTGGTGTGTTGCATGCAACATCAATTTTGTGAATCTTGCTACGAGCCAGGAAACTGAAAATAGCTGGCCGTAAGAAAACAGAACAGGGCCAACAACAATTGGCTTGGCTCCCCCGATGCCGGCTATTTAGATATCGCTCGAGAGCGGCCCGCTCTTTCCCACCTTAAGACACCCATCCCACTTGGCCAACTGTTTGGTATTTTACTGTTGTTGTTTTCTCCATTCTTTCTGTTACTCGTTTGCCTGCCCCTCAACGCAATGGTTGTTGCTGCAACTATTTTAACATGTAACTAGGCTTTTATCGCTAAACGCTTTTCATTTGCATATTGGCTGTGACTGTGACTCTCATTTCATTTCATTTCAATTCAAGGGGTTGATTTCCTAAAGCTTTCCTTAGTCTCCTTTGCCAATTGTGCGGCTTTTTCTGACGTCTGGCCAAGAACAGGTTTTAAAAACAAAAAATCAGAGGAACCGCATACAGTTTAATTTTGGTTTGATTTTTGAAACTCTACCAAACTCGCTTTAGCTCTCATACACATTAAACAACAGAACGCGTTTTTCTTTCCCTCTCTCTTATTGACTGTCTAACCACTTTCGTTATAGGGACTCCAACTTGATCTTGAGCTGCATTTAAAAAGTTTGATTTGCTCTAATTTGTGACGACCATCCAGTGCAACTATAATTTAGTCCACTTGCCTTAACTCTCTTATTCTCACCCTGTCTCTCTTTCATTCTCTCTCTCTCTCTCCCTCTGTCTCTCTCTCTCTCTCTCTCTCTCTCTCTCTCTCTCTCTCTCTCTCTCTCTCTCTCTCTCTCTCCCTCTCTCTGTCTATCTATGTCTAACTTACTCTCACATGTGCAAATTACGTGACGCTGGCGTTGGCTGCGACGTCGCCTGTGGTGGCAGCGGCAAACTCTGCTGCTGAATGCCACCCGCCAGGGGAATCATTTGTGGCTGGGCGCCGGGAGCAATCAGATTGCCACCACCAACTCCACCAGCCCCACCTCCACCAGCGACTCCTCCTCCACCCATCAATAGTGCTGCCTGCTGCTGCGCATTGCTGTTGTTGTTATTGTTGTTGTTGACATTGGGGCGATGCTGCTGCTGTGTTGAGGGCTGTCGCCGGAAGCTGCCCGGCTGCATAGGTGGCGGGGGCAGCATAAACTGCTGCTGCTGCTGATGCTGCTGATGTTGCAGATGATGATGCGGATGTGGATGCCCAGCGTGTAGAGGCATAGGCAACGGCAATGGCTGCTGCTGAACATGATGATGGTGATGGTAGGCGGGATGATTGATAGCCGCATGGCAGGGTTGTCCCGAACGTTGGACATGCGACGATGAAGACGACGATGAGACATCGGGCAAGGCGAAGCGCAACTTCTGCCAAAAGAGCTTGTCACCCCACTGTAAATAGGTGTTGGTCTTCAGATAGAGGCGCAGATCGGGATCCAGCTCCTTTTGAGGAACCTCGCCCAACACTATAACAATGAGGCGACGTCGACGATCCCGCAGCACCGACTGATGCGCTGACTTGAACTCAAAGCGACACCACTCCGACTTGATAAAGTTTTCGGAGACAACCATTATAGTTCGTCGACTACTATCGATGGCCTGAACAATAGTCTCGGGCAGGTAGCCGCCAACGGGAAAGTCTCGCTGATGCAGACAGAGCTTGTAACGCTGCTCGCCCAGTTCCAACATGGGAGCTAGCTCCTCATTGACGAAGAGCTCATCCTTGGATGAGTAGGAAATGAATGCATCAAAGAGTTTCTCACGCTCATTCTTGTCTACGTCCTTCTGACCGTTATAGAAGAGACGAACGCCAAAGCGGGAGTGACACCACACACGCATCTCCTGCCGAAAGATGAACACCAACAGGGTGCAGATCATGATGAATATGAAGGCAGTTAGTATAGCCACCAGTATGGGTATGTAGTCTTGCTTGGGCGGCTGTGTGAGTATCATTTTTGTTGAAGTCATGTTGCCAGTGAGCGATTCATTGAGATCGCCTCCACGTTCCGCATAATTGAAGCTATTGTCCAGTCCCAGTTGCAATGTTTGGCTGCACTGCACCACGGGCAATGAATCACCTGGGGTTGCATAAATCGCCATTTGCACAGCCGTTTGCTGTGTATTATTCGAAGGCATCTCGCAGTGTAGCTTCTGGCGATCCTGGACATACTCATGCCGACTA
This sequence comes from Scaptomyza flava, assembly GCA_030179655.1. Lineage (NCBI taxonomy): Eukaryota > Metazoa > Arthropoda > Insecta > Diptera > Drosophilidae > Scaptomyza > Scaptomyza flava. Next base: position 21,084,282 of record JARNME010000404.1, read on the forward strand.
ATATAATCACGCAACTTATCAATGAACTCGCAGCGACAACTCCAGGGATTCCCAGCTAGACGCAGTTCGTTAAGGTAACTAGGCAGGAAATTCCACACAGCGAATGTGCCAATGGCATTGTGGTCCAGTCGAAGTATCTTCAAATGATACAGATGTGTGAAGGTAAGCGTGTCTATTGTGGCAACCGAATTGTGCTGCAGATAGAGCTCCTGCAGATTGTCCAGACCCTGAAACTCATTGCCATTGAGCGCACGCAGCTGATTGTTCTGCAGCTGCAACACCTCCAGCTCGAGCAGACCATAGAATGTGCGATTGTGCAACGTCTCGATGCGCGAGTGATTCAAATGCAGCACCTTCAAGCGCTTGCGCCCAATGAACGCATGACTCTGCAGCTCTGTAAACGTATTGCCATCCAAATAAAGTTGCGTGGCGTCCATGGGAATGTGGGAGGGTAGCGAGCGGTCGTAGGTGGCGCGACTACAGTCGACAACATTGGAGGTCCAGGACTGATCGTGATAGCAAGAACAGCGATCGGGACATTCCATTTTGCAGTCGCAGGCCTGAAAATCGCAGCAGTGGCAAAGCGCAAAGCAATGCGATTCGTATTTGCATAGAAATTCATTGGACTTGGCCTCGATGAGGGAGACATGCGTCGAGCCGCGTGCATAAGACAATTTGCAATAGATCTGATCGAGATCCATGAGCTGGGGCTGTGTGCGTGACTCCCGATTGATCTTCTGCAGCCAGTCGAGATTGCAATCGCACTGGTAGGCATTGTGACCAATGTAGAACTCGGGTATCTCGCGATCCTCGGCTATGGGCGACAACCTCAGAGCATTTGGCTCCAGCGTGGTCAGCTTGTTCCTTATGAGATCAACGCGTGTGAGATTGGGCTTCTTGAAGAAGGTATACGGTTGTATCTTGCTAATCAGATTGTCGTTTAGATACAGCACCTCCACGCTGTTTGGTATCGAGCTCGCTGTGATTTCGGACAGCAAATTGTAGCTGGCATCGAAGGTGCTCAGACTCAGCTCGTTCTCGATCTCAAAATAGTTGCCCAACTGTGTTATCCGATTGGCACGCACATCCAGCCACTGCAGACCAATCGGTATGTGCGAGTAGTCGAACTTCTCCAGCCGATTACCCGATATATTCAGCCACACCAAATTGGGCAACTCGGTGAATAGCCCAGCAATGCTCTTTAACTGATTTCCATCTAGTCGAATGGCCTGCAGCTGGTTATTTCTTTGCAGTGCACCCGCTTCAATTGACTTTAGCTTATTGCCTGATAGATTTAGAATTTGCAGAGAGCTCATGCGATCGAAAACTCCTCGGCGAATGTGTGTCAATGAATTTTCAGTCATGCGTAGACCATACAAGTTCTCCAGTTGTGTTATGCTCGTGTTCTCAATTTGACTTATCATATTCTCTCCAACATCCAATGTCTTGAGCAGAGGAACATTAGCCAGCGCCTCTGGTACCACCAGAAGTTTATTATCATTCAAATGTAGATCCTGCAACTGACTACAATTGACCAATGAGCGTGGATCTAGTTTACTCAAGCGATTGTAGTCCAGCGAAAGCACCTGCAGACTATGAAGACCCTGCAGGGTGCGTTGTTCAATCACCGAGATGTGATTGTTGGAGAGGATCAGTGTATGCAGATTGCTTAGGTCGGCAAAGATACCAGCAGGCAGCTGATCAATATAATTCTCCTCCAGCTTCAATATTTGCAGACTGGCCAGAGGCCGAAAGATATGCGCCTCAAGGCGACTTATTTTATTGGCAGACAGATCTAGCATCATCAGCTGCTTAAGGCCAACAAATGTGGCCGCATTAATCCACTGCGAGTTGAGCTCATTGTTGGCCAAATCGAGCACAAGGAGTTCAGCTAGCTCACTAAATATGCCCGGCGCCAGTACATTAATGGAATTATTCTTTAGATAGATTTCCTGTAGCTGCTTTGTCTCCGCAAAGAGCTCCGGGGGCAGAGAGGTCAAGCGGTTTGCTGACAGATCCACCACACGCAGCGATATCAGACCCTCGAAAGCTCGATCCGCCAGAAAGCTCATGCTATTGCGTGCCATATTCAAGTGGGTCAGACGCACCAATGCCGATAACATGGCCGACGGCAGACTGACCATTTTGTTGGCACTCAAGTCGAGAGACTGCAACGTTGAACCGCACACCCGCGACTTCCTCGAACTGAGCGAAGCGCTAAAGTAAAAGTTGCTTATGTCTTGAATCTTGTTGTAAGATGCATTCAGGTGTTGCAGTGACTTTAGCGGACACACCATGCCATCCGGTATTAGCCATATGTTATTCAGGCTCAAATCCAAGCGTTCCAGCTGCCTGAACTCCACAAAACTGTTCGAGGCCATCTCCAGTGACATTGTTGACCAGTCTCCATTATGTGTGCGTATTGTCAGGTTTCTCAGCTCCTGTAATCCACGAAACGAACCCTCTGTTAGGTTGCTCAGCTTGCAGTACTCAATGGTGAGATCTCTCAGCTCGACCAAAGATCGAAAGCTGTCCGGACTGAGACTGCTTTGAAAGAAGAGTGCATCATTGCACTCCAGACGCAATCGCACTGTATTATGTGGCTGAATTACACTGAAGTTCGTATTCTCTAACTCCGAGTTGATGGTCCGCAGATGACAGACCAATGTGATGTCGTGCTCCCCGCCGCCAGACCAGCGGCACTCGTCGGGTGCTTGGTATAGTACCGTTTTGCTCAGCGCCGCCCCAAAAATGGGCATGGCGCAGCTTGCAATTAGGACGTAAAGTATGTGGCTAGCCAGCATTTTTTGGCTTGTTTCCAGCTAACTGCAACAAAAACCAGCTAGCTAGCTAGACTTTCGTTTCTTGTGTTGAGGGGTATTTGGGTGTTTTGTTTGTGGGGGGAGGGCTGCAGTTACTTGTTATTTGCAGCCCATTTTGTGGGTGATATTTTATAGTTGCTTGCACAATCGACAGCGTCGTGTTGTTATATCAATAAAACACAGCACACACATCAAATATATAGCTCTCTGGGGCTATTTTATTATGATTTTGGTTTGAAATATTTTTGTAATACGATTTTCTTTGCTTGTTTCTTAGCTCATTCGCGCGCGTTGACCGTAATCCAAGTGGGGGGTGCGATAGCGATGATTTTTTTAGCTACGATATATAGACATATATATGTGTTGTATTGTGCGTTTCGGATAACTTTCAAGCACTCGACTATTCATTACGCGACTGCTTATGCGACAGCGTCTCGTTTTGTTAAAGCGACAACGTGCGCTCGGCTCAAGGTCTGCTCAAAAACTGATCGCACACTCCAAATGCCAGAGAGCATCAAGTGCCGATGAGATGCCCAGCGAACGAGCGTGTTCAGCAAATTGAGTGAGAGTTTCTTTTTGCTCAAATTATGCCTCTGGGCGAGCACTCAATGAACACGCACACAAATACTATAGCAGAAAACTTCACACATGCGTTGAGCGTGCACGTTGTGTTTACGAGAGCGCAAGCATGAGAGGGTGAGAAAAACAAACAAAACTATGCAATGCAAACGCAAAACGCAACGCATTGCACAGTGGGCTTAAATATTACAATGGAATCAATGCTTGGGAGTGTGTGTGAGAGTGGGCAATGAATAGGCAAAAAGACATTGTGTGTGAGAGTAGGAAGTGCTATGCTGTAAGATGAGATAAGGTGGAGGAAGTGAGATAAAGATAACAGGTTGTATAAGAAGCTTGCATATGGATTAGTGAAAACGAATGATAAGAATAGAAGGAAATCTGATATTGAAATAGTGTTTTTAGAGAAAGTTATCTTATCGTTCGATCTCGTTGAACCTAAATCCTAAAATTCTTTATTTACATAATCCTTAGATAATTAATCTAGGACATGCTTACAATATATGTACTAAAAGATTCCATAACAAATGTTTCCATTTTAAGAAGCTTTTATATTTTTGTACAATAATAATATTAAAAGTTTAAATGAATTAATATCATAAACAAATTAATTCTTTTTTTAAATTAAATTTTGTTACATACATATACATATATATATATATATATATATATATATATATATGGGTGCTTGCAGGCGTTATTGCACTTTTTATTTAATTCATTTTTAGTTGTTTTACATTTAAACTAGGTATGAAGATCGTGGCACGTCTACGATTACTCCGGCGACAAGGTTTGAAGATTGATTCTTGTAGAACTCGAAAAACTAAGACGAAAATATGAAGAATTATGTTATCGATAACTCGCTTGGTTATCGAGATATAGCTATTATGTATAGTTATATGTATATAGTTTTAGCATTATTTGCGATTATTTATAATATTTTTCTAAGCAATTACGTCGGTAGAAAAAGAGTGCCAATGTTGTTGAACAAGCTGTCGTGAGTTCCGACACATAATTTGTTTTTTTTTTTTTTTAACAACTTGTTTTGATTCTCGAAATCATTAATGGTGTATTCCGAGAATTTGTATGTAGGGAAAATATGGGCGCGCAAAAGACTGAGGCGTGCTATAAAAAAAGCGCCGCAGGGAAAAATTTTTTAAACAAAAGTCGCGCGATTTTTGTTTAAAAAAATTTTTGACTCCGACATTTTAAATGATTTGTATTACTAAAAATTTTTAATATTAAAAGCAACAAAATTGTAAATAACGATATTTCAGTTTATTTTATTTTATTTTTAATATAAACATGAATCATTGACAAAAAAATAAATTTTTGACATTCCAAATTAATATATTATTTTTTTATTGAATAATTTTTTCGTATATGTTAATTTTTTGCCGACAGTACGGACAAAGAGCTGGTGAATTATTTTTTTTCCGCATGGTGCAGGTGTTATTTCACATCGCGATCAGGCGTTATTGCACGCCCCCTATATATATATATGCATTAATCAATTATTTTTGGTATTTTGAATATACAGACATAATATATTTTTTGTTTTATTTCATAACAAGAAAATTGGTTCAGTTAAACCCAATTGACATATTGGCTCCACTGTGCATGGTGTCTCCCATGTCTGTTTCGTTGAGCGTCAACGCCAAGCGAACAATTTCCAATGAGGCATTGACACTCGTCACACCGGTTAGACGAGTTTCTTTTTGGCCCAACTGAGCCAAAGTCAAGCTGAGTGAATTTTATATTCAGCACACGAGTGAGAGAAAAAAATGAAAGAAAATAGCTCGCCACAAGAACACGACGCTGAATTTGGCTGAGCCAAATTGAGTGTGAGAGCTTGACACTGATCTCTGGCATCGGCTTAAGCGACAAGAGAAAAAATAATAATAAAAAATTATTGAAATCAATTGTTAATTCAGCCAATGTCAGTTTGATATACGGACGAACACACACATATTAAAAAAAATGACTGATTTTTCATGATTTATGAGAGCAATTGTTGTTGCCTGCGTTTGGGCCAGTGACTGGGCTTTGCCTTAACTGATCGCAGATCGCGGTACCTGACCGGCTGCTCCAATCAGCGGTCAATGCTGGCGAACAGGCGAGCTGACGATCTGTTTTGTTTTTGTTTGCTGAACGCGCTTACTCATTATGTTTGGAGATTGTGGAAGGCATATGTACGTATGTATGTAGTTGTAGTAGTTGTGGGCTGATCTGTTGGCATGATCTCGCCATATGACTTAACTGCTTATGGTACACTTTCAAACTTTCCCAAAAAAACAAATTTGTTGTACTCTGATTCCCGCTAACTTTTGCTGTGTACTTTGTCTGTGTACCTGTTGACGCCGTTACCCCGACAGGTGCTGATTAACCAAACACATACCCAGATCCAGCAGCTTCAGTGCCTCTTAGCGATGCGTATCTGTCAGCCAGCCTGTTAGCAGAGCACGCAGCGATGCTCGATGCTTCTCAAGTCTTGAGCCTGTTCTCAGGAAAATCCACACCAACAACAACAACTAGCAGCTACCTGCTGTCTACAAATTTGTTGAAAGTTGACCGTGCAAACATCTTCGCTTGCACTCTCTTTCTCGCTCTCCATCTCTCTCTCACTCTCCCCTCTATCAATCTCTTTCCCTCTCTCTCTGTCAGGTAGTAGTTTCAGTGTGTAATCTTTGACTAGGATTTTGTAACAGAGCTCAATTGTTTGTTCCTGCTTTTGATGCCGTCTTCTCTTTTGCCTTTTTTATCGATCGATCTAGCCAAGTTGGGAGTGTAAGCCAGGAAGTGCTACAACAAAATTAGGATTAGACCTCTCTTGCACAATATGTCAGATCAATATACGTTGGTATGTGTGTAAGGTTCCTCTCAGTAACCGTATACGGGCATTGATTCGATTTGATTTGATTAGATTAGTCTAGTTCAGCAACATTTTGCTTCGATGACGGATCACTACCATTATTCTCAGTTCTTTCTTTCCCCCTCTGGCTTACGGAGTTTATTTCTCCCTCACAATTTGCGCAAATTATTTTTCTTTGTAATCGTTTCGGTTGTCTTGGATTTTATTGTTGCTCAACTGTTTCTTGTTGTAGGTGCATATGTATGGACGTAAGTTGGTGTTTATATTGCTCATTGGGTCACAGTCTCTGAGACACTTTCAGACCCATTTGTAGCTAAGAGTTATGAGTCATGGCATCTGTAGATATGTTTTTCGTTTTTCGAGCAGCTGCTGCTTGCAAAAATTATTCGGCGTATTGTAATTGCTTTTGCTCTTTATCAATGACAATGAATATTGTTGAACAATTGCAAGACAACCCTAAAATTGGCAGACTTGAATATATGTTGTGGATACTTAAGTATGAGAACATTGAGCTTATCTCCAGGAAATAAACTAATCTCTTTTTCAAATCGGTTCCAAAGACTTTAAGTATTGCGTCTTTTAATGTTTTTCAAACATTTTTAGATTACAAATGTGTTTGTCCTGAAAATGAATCAAGCAATCAGATTCAGTAAAAACTTGTGTCAAAGTGTTCTCTACTGTATCCAGGCGGTTTTTAAACAAGTTTTCCTATTATTTTTAAACATGTTTTCCACATTCAGTAAATTAAAGCATTTTACTTCTTATATTTAGTACTTACTCATATCAAGAATACAATACCTAACCAAATGAAGACAAGTGAGTTTTTGTTAAACATTTTCACGATTTATTTATTAATGGATCTCGTGTAAAGAAAACCTTGCGATAACAATTAATATGTGTCATATCAATGGAATTTATGAGTCCATTGCATGAGGCAGGCGCAATTGAATGAGTTTCCCACAACTCTATTCGCTACACAAATCCCTCTCTGTCTCTTCTCTCTTTTCTCTTCTCTTGAGTAAGAAGCATTTGCTCCTCGCTGTCGCTCTCTTTTTGAATAACTTGGCATTGTTCTTAATTATAAAGCGTTGTCATGTGAGCTTCCCATTCATTCAGCTCGGACAGCAGTGGGCTCAGCTGTTCTTTATGTTCTTTATGGCTTGACGCCTAATAAAATTTAATTCAATTTGTGTGTGTGTATTGCGAGTGTATCTCACTTATGTTTATGCCTTTGTTTGTGTTTGTGTATATCTTAATATGTGGTGGGTGTGCAGTTTACGCTCATGTAAACAGATCCACTGGCAGTTCTCGCGTATCGCTTGGTATCTGCTGTGCAAAACATATTAATTAGCATTCCAATTTTGTATGCATCTCTTTTTAACTATCTCGTGATGCAACGTTGCACACACTTACTAAAGACAAACAAGACAACAGAGAGAAACACAATACAGAAGAGAAGAGAAGAAGAGAAGAAGAGAAGAAACGAAGAACACTCGAAGCTTTCGCATTCGCATTCGTTTTTTTTCTTTTCTTTAACTCGATATCCATTAAAAACTTAACACAAAATAAAAGGGTTTTAAAATGCAAATTTGGAAAAGTGGCTAATGAAGGTTTTTTTTTATTTAAATAATACTTAAAATTACTTTGTTTTCCACATAATTAGATTAATTTTAATGAACAATAATTTTAAAAAGTAAAAAGGTACAAGAATTTTAAGATTAAAATGAAAACAACATCAGAGCCAAACGTGTTTTACTATTAGTCCGTGAAATAATGCATTGAAGATGATATATGTAAATATATATATCGATGTTTACAAATAATTTCAATTTAGTTTTGATGTTCGCTTTAATCTTAAAAAATAAATACTCATTTTAAATGCACCTTACAAATTAATTATCAATCAGACTTTAAGTACAGGGTATAACCTAGTTAAGCACTCCTAACTAGAGCACTCAATCTTGATTTTATTGTTGTGCTTATTTTTTTTAGCATAGTTATTTTCATACATTTATTGCATGTATTTTGCGAGAGTTGTTGTTCTTGGCATTGAGAACTTTGGACTTGGCGTCTGAAGCGACTGAACGAGAGCGTAAAAGCGAAAACATCAAAATAAATAGCTCAAAAAATTAACAAGACAGCAGCGAAGTCAGCGTCGCCTTTTGTCTGGTCCGGCATGGGCTCGACCTGGTCTGGCTTAGCCTGGCCCGAGCAATGGGGCCCTGACTGAATGACTGACTGACTGACAGGCAGCCGGCCGCGGCAACTAATCGAAACGCGTTGCAGCTGCCTCAATTCGAGTCGACTCGAGTCGAGTTGCCTGCAAAGTGGTTGCCCAAGTTGCTGTAGTACGACAAGAGCTTATAGCTACGTTTGTAGATACTTATTTTTAGGCGCGAGTGTTTACCTACAAATGCGCTCTCCAAAAACTTGGCAGCTCGACTCTTGACTGTCGACTCCTAGCTCTGCTCTGCTATCTCTCTCTGTTTGTCTGTTTGTTTGTATTTTGCGTTCCAAATGGACGCACATCAGTAGAGGAGACGATGTCGGACGACGCGTTGAGACGACACGGCCAAACAGGCAGCTCGAACACTGAGCACTGAACTGCATCTCTTTCGCCAGTCAGTCAAGTAAAGAAACTTATTTTAGTGTGTGCGTGTGTTTGAGCCAATTGTTAGCTGCAGACTGGCAGACAGGCAGGCCAGGAATGAATTCACTCAGGATATACCGAGTAGCTCGGCTGGTAGCTCTATATAATTTGATGAACAAACAACGACAGCAACACAAACAACAACAACAACAATGGCAAACAACCTTGATCTGACTGCCAAGTCCAAACTGACCATTAACATACTTCACATCTACACATATGTTTATATACAAAAAATACTACTCTGGCAATAAAAAAAAAAGAAAAATAAATTAAACGCCCTGCTTGTCCCTTGCTCTCTCGCTACAGTGCCACCCTAAAAATAGTACTTATAGAGATCGTTAAGACAGCCTTCAACATTGCCTGGGCGTAACGCATTTAAAAATTTGCATAAGAACTCCAAAGTTGATAGAATTAGTCAAATTATAGAACTGATTCACTTGTGCCAGCGACTCTTAAACACAAACTGAATGCTAAATTCAAATGGACTAAATGGCATTCGTTTGTGATTCCAATTCATTCAAAATTAACAATGGGTTATTCACACAACACAGGCACAGGAAATGAGCATGAATAAAGACCATAAGCATATACATATGTATGTGACATATATATGTATATATGTATATGTGTGCTAAAATATGTAGAGAGTCTTATGTAAATGTCCAACTGCAGGTTGCTGCTTTGAATGAGCTCCATAAATTCAGTCATTCGAGTCAATTAACTTCGTCGGATCTATGAATTCCAGACAGATGATGAGATCAGTTGCCAAAAATAATTTTATTTATGGTATATAGTTTATTGAATCGCCTTTTTTATATAATGACTTCTCAAAAAGTTTGTAAGCATATTTCCTTTTTAATTAAACAAAAAATATATACAGTACGACCTCGGTTAACGCAACCTATTAAAATTTGGCCAGTTGCGAAAACTGAGGTGGTTGCGAAAACTGAGGTGCAATTTTCTGGTGGCCACGCGACCTTTTTAAATAAAAGATGCCTTCGCTTACCTTTAAAATTAAATTTTATCGAATAAGACTTTGTTTAAAGCAAGAATTTCATATTGTTTTACCTATTTTTTAAAAAATTGAGAAATTGGGATCTGTACTTTTTTACAATTTCTTTAGAAATGGGAAAATTACGCTCTCTTTGTTTTAGAAACCACGCGTACAATGATTTCTCCATATTATCATTTTCGCAAGCATGTAAAAAAAAACAAAAAGAGAACGAAAGAAAAGTGGTAAAACCGAACTAAAACATACTTTTCCTTAGGAAGTTGCTTTAAATAAGGTAATTATTTTTTTAAAGTTGCGTTAACAGAGTCAACAATGTTAAGAATTCGGGTGTTGCAATAATCGAGGAGTTGCGTGTAACGAGGGTTGCGTTAACCGAGGTCGTACTGTATACATATGTCGAACTAAGGTATGGACTACAAAATTAAAAAAATAAAAGCTTCAAAGGGCTTATGCATAATAAAATTAATATACATTATACTAAAAATAAATCCAAAGAACATTTATGTAAAAAAAAAATTTATTGAATGTACAGTCAAACCTCCAACGAATCTCAAGGGGACAAGAAAAGACTTCGATATAAAGAAAATTCGTTGTATAGAATGGGTTTTTGACTGAATCAAATTGCAGGGCTTTGGTTTCTGTCTTCGTTGCATAGAAAATTAGTTATACGTGGAAGCTTCACTGTATAAAGGTCGAAGTATAATGCAAATTTAACTACTAATGTTCAGGAAATACTAATACAAACTTAAAGAAATTTTTCAAAAGAGGGGTAAATAACCATGCCAAAATTAATTAAGTTAATTATTTATTGTTTCAATTTACAAGCTTACAAAAATTTAAAGAGCTAACTACAAGCAATTTCACACTGTTTTAGTCGTTTTTAAATGCCTAATTTCTTTTGAAATATTTAAAACGCAACGACAACTTGACCCAAATACCTGCTAAAATCTAATCAAATAATTCCCAAATCCAATCTACCCAGCTCATCTTTAATAATGAGCGCTGCAAATTCTTAGAGTTCACTCCATCTCACTAATATGCCATCAATTTGCAACTAAATGCAATTAAAAGTAAACATAACAGCGTCAAAACTGCGTTAACGACAGATAAGGCAAAGATATAAAACAAATGACAAAAGACAAAAGACCAAGAAAAAAAGGAGAACAAATATTGAATAAAATACAGAAACGATCAAGAGACGAAATCGTTTTTTAAAGTTTCATAGGTACACTACTTGATGAGTGGCCAAAGTGAAGCAAGATCGATATCATTGTAACGAATCACAGATTAAATTACCATGTTTGTTCTCTGTCTTGCTGTCTCGCTCGCTCATTTAGGATTGTTAACTCCTCTTATGTTGGTTTCGACTGCTAATTAAAAGCGAGTAAAACACAGTCGAATCAAATTAATTGCTAGCCCAAAAAAATAAAGGGTAATAATTTCACAGACATTTCACATAAATAACATCAATAGAACGCGACTCCACAGTTCAACTTCTAGGAAACGTGGCTCAAACGTTTCACGAAACATTCTTTTCGTTTCGTTCTCTCTCTCTCTCTCTCTCTCTCTCTCTGTCGCTCGTTTTTTGTTCTTATTTTGTTTTCTCACTCGTTTTTTATTTGAAAATAAAAAGAGAAAAGAAAGAAACATCATTAACATGTCGTAGATACGCGTCGAGATTCAGAGTTTGATTCTGATGTTGTATTTTGTTTTATATCTATCTGATTAACAATCGTTGTTGTTGTTGTTGTTGTTGTTGCCTCATATCAGTCAGTCAACGCGCCACAGCTCAGTTTGAGTGAGGTTGCATCTATGTATATATTGCCCCCATAGACTCTTACGATTCGAAACCTCAAGACCTCGATCGTTGTTCAATCGAGTACGATGTAACCCGCACCCCTACCTCTTTACCTGCTCCCTTGAATCAGTGTGTGAAGCTGCATGGGCATCTCTTATAAATATTTCAACTGTTGCGTGAAGAGGCTGGAGCATGAGGTAAGAGGTAAGAGGCTGTGGCAGAGCAGCAGGTTAACACGCCAGCGCAGGTTAAACTGACCTAAGACCGAACAGCATCTCTTTTGTGCTGTTGTTGTTGCCTTGGTCCGAACATTTTTGATTGCTTTTTTAATGTTTCCCATTTATACGAATCATTTTTGTTTTTTCTTCTTTTATTTTTGTTGCTAAGCCCGTCCACGAGAGTCCATAATTTAGCCAACACACAACATATACAACAAACAACACACACAGAACAACAACAACACACACAAGCAAAAGATTTAAGTTCTGCTGAGAAAAATAACAAAATAAATAGCCGCATGTCTCTGGCTGTCTCTTTCATTTATTAGCCCATGTTGTAGTTGTTATAGTTGTTGCTGTCTCCTTCGCTCATTTCAAATGTCATAAAGTCAAATGCTTTGTCGGCATTTCGCCTCTCATCGATTTCAGTTACGCATTGCGGGCAATGTTTTTAATTAGACAGTTTTGATGTTGCGTCAATTGTCAATTGGCGACAAAAAGGGGCAACCAGATAAAACAGGCAACAAGCCAAACTGGCAAACAGGCAACAAGCAGCAGTTGCAGCAACGGCAAAACTTAGACGCCTGGGCCTAAAAAGGCGACGACGATGTCGCCAACTTTGGCCAACAAATCTGTGTCAAGCCATTGGGCAACAAAAACAACAACACCAACAGCAACAGCCACATGCAACAACAAAAAACATTCAACAGCGCAAACATTCAACATCAAACATTCAACATTCAGCTTGCAGCAGGCAGCAGACGGTAGGCAGCGACAGGGGCAGAGGCGGAGGCAACTGGCGGATGATCTGAAGCGCGACAAGTGATTGCCATCAGTTGTCAGGCCGCTATCGTTGATCACAATGTCAACAGCAGCAAGCAGCAAACAGCAGCAGCGAACAACAACAACACCAACAACATCCCCAAACACAACAACTACAACAAAAACAGGCGGTCAGTCAGACTGGCGGCAGCATATTCCCGTGGGGAGCTGCATTTAAAAGACATTTAAGCCACAAAATCTCAAGACCAGCAGCAGAAGCAATATCAACATTTTGCCGCAACAATTACAACAAGTGAGCCAAGGCCCCAAACAATCCATCGAATACTTTATACACTCTTTTATAAAACACAAAACTTTGAGGTTTAACAAATTATTTAAAAATCCAATCCAAGCCAATCCTTACATTGGAAATCACTTGTTCCAAATTCTTAAAAGAAATTAGCCAAACTGGACTTAAACACAATAAATACATGAATAAGTATGAATAAATAAAATTAAATTTTGTGCGTTTTTAAATTGTTTAATTATAATTTAGTTACATTTTATTTGTTGTGATTTACTGATGTTTTTAAATGCAAAATTGTACTAAATACGTATAAGAAAAATATTTAAAGATACAATAGTAAGTAAATAGTACTAAATTAACAAGTAAGGGATTAGTATATTCACATTTAGTTATCATTAGGTGGGTTTTAGGTAAGAGAATTCAAATATGATTTTATAAAACTCCTATTATAAAATTAATTGAAATAATTTTACTTTTCTGAGAGTTACAAACAAAAAAACATACAAGTTAAGATAATAAAAGCTTTTAGTTTTATTAGTTCCAAGTTTTTGTAAATTTTTAACATGTTTTTTTAAAGAGTTCCGCCATTTTTAATACCCATTTTTTTCATTTTGATGTGTAAAAACTTTAACGTTCCTTGCTTGAATAACTTTTGTGGATTATTCATTGTGCTGAAGTTCCATAAGCAAATTTAAGTTTTTTCTTCTCTGAGTGCATTTTGTTGAAAATATGACTTAATAGTCACAGTGTTGATTCTAAGCCATTGTATTTATATGAAAGAATGTGTGAATGTTTTCTGCCTTGACATTGAGAGCTTGAAGCGCACATACATATCTGTTAATAAAATGCTTAATTGCTGTGCTGTGGCACACATCCACATTTAGTGACAAAGTAACGATACCCCGTTTTGACAAAGGGTTTTTGCCGCAAATACCACAAGAGCAGAGACGCCGCCGCCTGTTGCCGTTGGTAACCACAGCAGCAGCCGTCGCATCAGCAGCTTCGGCTTTAGCTTTAGCTTTAGCTGTTTTAGCAGCTGGGAGCCAAGTTTCGTGACATGACAATTTCGATGACGACGATGATGAGCCGCGTTCTCTGCCTGCGTCGCTGGCTGCTGCATGGTGCCTACGTATACGCTGCATCGTGGCTGATCAAGATCAAGGCAAACTGCAGCGACTGCGAAGACTGCATGATGATGTTGTCGTTGACAGTGACGACGTCGACGACGACAAAGATGAGGATGACGACGACGCAGACGCACATTGACGATATGATAGACGCACTCATCACATCAGATCACATCACATCATCAGGCGGGACGTGCGCGTTGATTGTCACAGCGTCGTTTCATGGCCTGCCACTGAAACTTGGGATCGTTGGCTACAGCCATAGCTATAGCTACATATACATAGCTACTGTTGTTGCTACTGGCATGCGGGTTCGTTCCTCAACTCAACCTTCAACGAAAATTGCAATTTGCCGTCATTTTGTAATGAGGGAGCGCCAACTTGGTTGACGTCGTTGTTGTTGTTGTTGTTGTTATCGTCATCCTTAACGTTGTGACGTTGACGCTGCTCAAAATTATGGCAAATTGTTTATGGGGTGTTTAAATGGCCAGCCAAAGTTGCTGCTGTTGGTGTTGCTGTTGTTGTTGTTGCTGTTGCTGTAATTGTTGTCTTGCCAGTTGCTATGCAAGGGCGAAGCTATAATTTAATTTGTAAATGAATTCACGAAAAACAAACACACGCTTTCATAGCAGGGTGTTACTTACACAATGAGAAATTTTAATACAATAAATTACGATTTATTTTAAATCCAGCAAATAAACAAAGAACATAATATATTTTATATATTTAGAATATCAAAAATTAAGTAAGCAATAAAATCGGAGCTCTAAAAATGTTTACCAAACATCATTCGATAAAATGTTTTGGTATTATATATCGCTTATCACAACAAATTGAATTAAGTCTTAAATTTTTAACTGTGTACTCCCCAACATGCTTATAAAATAGAAGAGAGGGAGAGATTGAAGTGGACCCGCCTAACGCGCGCTCAGCTCATTAATCATTTGCTCCCTGGCAGTGGACAGCGGCAACGCCTGCAACAAAGTCAAGAAAAGTTCGACCGAGTCTCAATGCCAGTTTCCAGTCGCAGTCGCAGTTCCAGTGCGTGTGTATTTAACTAACTCATTATAAATAAGCTGGAATCCCTAACATGCAATTAAATAACGTGGGTCTAATCCTAATGAGACGACAGGCACTATGTTATGTTGTTGCTGTTTGTTGTTTCTCGTTGTTGGTGTTGTTTGCTATTCGCTGTTTGCTGTCTAGTCCCCAGCTCCCAACTTGGCCATGCAACATTTGCGTTTGCACATGCGCGTTTCCCCTACTCGCATCTACGCATGAGTGAAAGCTGCGATTTAGAGAATGCTCAAGAACATAGAGAACACAGAGGAAACACAGACAGTGACAGCGATAGAAAGAAAGAGAGAGAGAAGTATTAAGGCAAACACGTGTTCCAAGCCAATTGCAAAAGGCATGACTTATAGACAGACACTGAATGTCTGCAACAAAAAACCCAAAAATTAATCATATTTGAAATATTATTTTGGCTTCACATCTGTATATTTCTGTGTATGTTTGTGTATGTGCGCTGGTTGTATATTCTGTTGGCGTCTCTGGTGGGCATTCTAGGAAAGCCAACGATGACTTCAGCAACAGCAGCAACGTCTTCTGGGTTCAACGACAGCAAGTTCTTTATTTTGTGTGATGAAATACATCAGTTCTATTATCAACGAGCAGAGGAAGTGATCGAATTTCTCTCAGCTATGCAAGTTGCTGTAGTAAGTAAGAATGAAAGAATGAATGAATGATGATCTGTTCTAATGCAAACGTATTCTTAATTAACACATATGAATTTTCTAATTAGTTTCTGGCATCCATAACAAAATATGAGCATAGCTTGGGCCTATCATTATATAATTAGTTAATAAATCAATACAATATTGAGTTATAATGGTGAAAAAACAGTTGAAATACTTAATTCTTTAAATGAATATAAAAACTTCCTTAAAATAACTATTTTCTTGTTTTTTTTTTTTTCAAATCATGCAATTTATTTTCAACTACAACTCTAGATCTTGCGCACTTTTAATGCGATTTCTAACTATTCTTTCCTATTATTCTTTTGTTGTGTTATGTTTTTCTTATATTCATGCACAAACTATTTGTTTATTTTAGCATGGAATTAGCACTAAATCACTTCTGAGTAAGAGACGAATTTTTGTTTCTCAGCCGTAATAGGGACAGGTCAACCATTTAGACAATCGCAACAATAATGCTGCTCAGTAGCCTCAAGTTTCAAAATTTCTTCGCCAACAGCTTATCCCTGAGCGGAGTTTCAAACTCGAAACGCAAAGGCTTAAAACCCACGCATCTCACTAATGAGACACGGCTCACTTAGAATCGCGGCTGTGTAACCCTCAAGTTCAGAGGCCTGTCCAAATTCCTAGGAAAATCGTTTATGATTTCACCCAAACACAAAGAAAGAGATGAAGAGAGATGAATGTGCTACAACTCCCCCTTAAAGAAGCAAGCAGTATACTTCACTCTAATTGCTACAGCAACCATTTCAATGGAGTTGAGACGAGATGGGTTATAAAAGTTTAAACCGCAGGATTTTCACTGTCAGCGCGACCATTAATCCAGTCGGGCATAAAAGGCAACAGCAACAAGCGGGTTTCTACTCTGTCTAACAACTTGGTAACGCCCTTGTAAAGAGCTGAAACGCTTGGAACTGTGGAGATATATACAACATATTATATTTTTGGTTTCTTGTGGCCGGTCCATTGACACCGCTGGACAACAGTTGGCTCTAATAATTTCGTTCATTATGAATTAATTTAATTTGAGACACGGTCGCGGGCTGTGTTTGAATTTCAGTTGTTTGAGTGTGCAGAGTGAAAAGGTTGCCCTCGAGAGCACAACGGGTGGGCGCCACGGATTGTGTCAAAGATATGTGCGACGCATGTGGCGCAAAGTTCCGCCAAATGCACAGTTGGTAGTCGTCCCGTTCCCATTGGAATTTTTATACTCTTTTAGCCCATTTTCTACAGGTTTTTAGAGTGAGAACAAAAATATATATGATTGTATGCTTCTTGATTCGAAAAAGGTCAAACGCAAAATTGGCTCACAACATTTTCGGGGCCCACAAATGACGACACAACGGGGCGCGGGGCAAAACCAAAAGTTTATCTGAGAAAGAGACTTTGTGTTGCAGTTGCAAGCAGGCAACGTTGCGTGTCTGGCCGGCTTTGACCCAAAATAAAGTTGGCATTTTGAGTGTTTTATTGCATGGACACAAGTTTCAAGCAATCAACAAAGCGACTGATCAAATGCAAGATCATCCCACTGGACAGACATGCCATACACACTCAGCCTAAACTGGCTAAAAGAGTAAGAGAGAGGGAGAGAGAGAGAGAGAGAGATACAAACACAAACACAGAGACAGAGATCACAAAGAAATATGTTTATAAACATGCACATTTGGCACGCGATCATCAATTTAACGAAGTCTACAACTGCGTTCTGTAAGATACTTTTACCATGTTTGGCCCTCAACAGCTCTCATCGTTATCACTATGCAACAACAAAGTTAATTTCAATACCTTTTTCTTTGGGACTACATGAATAATGAGTGGAGGTGGATATATTCGTTATAACTTTAAGAAAGTATGTACTTTCAAGTTAATTATTATTTTCTGTGTTTGTTTACATGAAATACCAGTTTTGAGAGCATAATTATCGAATAAAATATCTTTTAACTTAAAAACGCCTCCCTTCAAAATCCTTTAAATGGAACTTATTCATAGTGCTTTAAAATTGTTATAAGTATAATGTCCAAACGACACATTTTTCTTTTGCTGTGAGCCTAGCTTAAGTTCTTAGCATATGAAACAACTAAAGGTCGCAAGATAGAAACTATAAAGCAAGTTTTCTACAATTCTGTATTGCATTTTTTCTTGTTAACGAAGTTTTTTGTCCCTTTGAGATTCGCTATATGAAAGTTTGACTTTATATAAGTTAGATTGTTAGTTTGTTAGGCTTTTAACAGGAAACTAAAAAGAAAAATTAAGAAAAAAATGTTTGGTCATATAGAACATTGTTATAAGGTAAAATATGATTGTCCCATTTCAATGACCCTTGTGTTTTTAATGCAAGGTAATTGAAGGTATATAAAACAAAAAATCATAAGAGCAAGATAATTTTATGAATATTTTCAAAGACTATTCAAATACTATTATTTTCTGTTCATTATATTTGTATATGCTTTGATGAAACCTGTTGATGCATATTATTTTTGGTTTTGCAAATCATCATTTTGACTTATTCATTCCAGGTGTTCCGTTTGCTCTCTGGGGAGGCATCTTACCTAAAGTTGTACCTGGAACGTGTAAAATTGATGTGTGTGTGTGTGTGTGTGTGTGTATGTATGTATGCTAAGATATTTTTAACTACTTACGTCCGTAACATACATAACGTTGTTTTTGTTGTTGTTGTCTAGTGTTGATTCTTTACCTTAATTGTTACACAATGATCGCGCTGAATCTGCGCCTCGTTGGTTCCCAATTATAAAAGCCGATTAGATAACCAGCGAGCCCAAAACAAGCCAAGCCAAGCCAAGGCAGAGTCGAAGGCAATCCACAACCAACAAGTGGCCCATCATCATGTTTTATTATGCCAGGCAGCAGCCTCTTGTCCGTTGTCCATTGTCGGTTGTCTACCTCCTGTGTTGTGTGTCGGTGCTGTTTTTGGATTATAATACCGAAGAACAACAAACAAGAAGAGGAAAAAGTTTCAACTCATTCACTGCCATTTAGAGCAAAATTGGAGGCCGGCAAATGTAAACACCGAATACCGAACGCTGCGCTGCGCTGCGATCGATACGAAAATGAGCAATAACCAAAAACTGTACCCCCAATCTGCCGGATCCAACAAAGCTGGCGAGGACCGACCAACCGACCAACCAACTGTACAACCGACCAATCGATCGACCTTCTCTCCAACAGCAGCGGTACCACAACAACCACCATCAGAAAAAGCAGCAGCACCACCAACAAGCAACAAGTATACCCAAATATGCGATCATTACTCATGCGCGATTTCACAATAAATCAACGAGACGTGTTCACAATAATTTTATTCAACTTATTTTCTTGTCGGTTGGTCTCGGCCAGGTCTGGTCTTTGGTTCTCTGGTCTTCGTTCGGTCTTTGGTCTGGTTTGCACTCAGCTGTTTTTCTCCCTCTTTTTCTCTCTCTCTCTCTCTCTTTCTCGCTCTGTGTGTGCATGCCAATTGTTATACCCTGTAACCATTATGTTATTAATCAAAAATTATATTATAAAGTTCAAGAAACGTATTAACTTTGTATCTTTAAAACTAGAACACCAATAAATTTTCTATTTGCCTTAATAGTTTATAAAGGATACTCAACAAAAAATTTGAAATATCATTAACTAAGTGCTACAAAAATATAAACGTATTTAAGATTGTAGTTAATTGTTAAATATCCTTAATTTTCGAGTTATAACTTTTCTCAAATAAATTATTTATTATATCTTATCTTATCTAATATATAATAATTAACGCTCATCATATTTTACCAATATTTTTCAGAAAATTAACATCAATTTCTATTTTTGTTTAAAATTTAAATGACGGATTGAAATATGAAATTAAAAAAAAAATAAAATAATAATAAAAAATTTTAATACTGTTTTTTTTTTTAAATACTACTTTCGATACTATAAACATGAAGGCATACTCAACCCCATAACTGGTTGAGTGGTATCTGCTAGTCGTTACCCCTTGACTAGATCATTCTAACTTGTTATTAAGTTTAAATGTATTTGTGTGCTTGTGTTTCTTGTTGCTTGTTGGCCTGGCTAGCTGGCTGGCTGGCCAAAGGAGCGCAGGCTTTTATGTTGTTGTCGGTGGCGTCGGCAACAATGAAACCGTTTTTCGTTACGACCATCGGGAATGTGTTGCTAAATATGCAAAGCGACTTTAGTGCAGGTCCGCATGGACAACGGTCGACTCACTGCATCGGCAGCTACAATACAAACACACACACAAACACACAAATAAATACATATACTAAGCTTATAGTATTAACTGGTGGCGTTGGCGTCGACTTCGTGATGTGACGCTTCCCACTCTGTGGTCGTTTACTTCGGCGTTCTGGTTACCAGCATTGTCGGCGAGTGCGGAGTGCAACTATTTTCATGTCGCGGATCGTGATGAAGTTAGGTGCATGGCCACGCAATGGGGCATCCTAAAAGTTGAATGCTTCTTGCCTTGCCTTCCGATCATTTGCAAATAGAGTCTAGCCAAAGACAACAGACAACAGGCAAAGGACACTGACAAAAAGAAGAAGCCACACGATTTAATTGTTACGCACATTGACAGTGTGGGGCAGAAACAGAAACAGAAACAGGAGGAAACGGGGTTAGGGGTATAAGAAGCTATAAACAAACAGCAGAACTACCATTGCATTGTTACTGAAGTAGCTGAAAGGATTCTGAGCCCAAAACATATGCAAAATATGTTTAGCTTTTAGCTCGCTATAGATTATATGCCCTTCCCGCCGTTATGGTTGTTATGTTGGCAACGTTTAACAGGCAGTAAATAAAAACCGCCCTGGGAGCTATAATTCATAACGTACAATTGTTTTTTTTAATGAAGGGCTTTTTCATACCAGTTGCAGACTATCATTGATAGTTATCGTGAGCACCGAGTTTGACTTGTTAAAGATCTAGTTGAGAGCTGTAAATCGATCGACTTTTACAATGTGTTTTTGTGTGAAATTTTATATGATTAACCTAGCTGTAAGTTTACAGATTGTTAAATACAGAACTTAAAATAATTATGCATTATGTTCCTTCAGTGTCCGAGTCTTAATGATCAATGTTCCTCTTCACCAATTCCTTCGTATCTCAGTGAGTCAGTCATAGAGGGTTCCAAAAAAGAGATTAAGGACAAAAAGTTATGTTAAAACTCTTTTAATCATTTAATAAATAAATGTTTATTGTCACAAAAAACATCAAACCTTACAGGATTTTCATATATCAATAAATTCTTTTAATTTTTAAAGAAAAAGGTTTTGCTTGTCTGTTAAATCCGATGTGCATACATATTTCAATTTAAGGCGTTCGTTTAGTCAGCTTTTTAGTTCGAAAGTGATTTAAATTCTGTAATGCATGCATTGGAAATATATCAAACTGTGTCTACACTGTAAATATATGTTTTTGTTTGACTTAAAAGCAACTTTCTCTAATGGATAGAATAAATCAGTATTTAATAATTTACAGCTCTGGCTGTGGAATTTACAAGTCGTCGATAAATTATTTTCAGTAAATGCATATTAGCTATGTCGGCAAAGTTTTTAACCCAAAAATTTAAGTTGCCCCAGCTTTCAATGGGGTTAATTAAGAAATGCAACAGATTTTCACATTATGAGTTAGCGTTGCTGGCAAAATGGGGAACAAAATGAAATAATCTGTCAACAATCTGTGCTATGCGGCACTTGTGTAAAGGGCATTGGAGGCTTCGTCGTGTCGCATACTTTGCATTTCGAACATGTTTCTTATAAATAACGCTAAGCAGCTAAAGCTCGACAAGTCGATGAATCCAGCAGGCACTCTTAAATAAAAGAAGATGAAAAACAAATAGTAAAAAACAAAAAATGTTTATAAACAGAAACCGTGTGCGATCGTCTCTCTCCTCACCCTCTCTCTCTCTCTCTCTTTATCTCTCTCTCTCTCTCTCTGTGTTAGTCTCTTTCGGTTAACTAAAGCGCAAAACATGGATTTCGTTTTAAAAATCGTGTCTTGTTCTTGCCACGGTCAACAACAACAAAAGGGTAGCAAGTAGAATGAAAGTCGAGAGACACAGAGAGGGGGGTGACTCTATGTTCTGTTTAAAACGCGCAAAAGATCGACGGCAACTTTTAGTGGCCTGTCTCATAGCCTGATGGCTATGGCTAATATGCATGCAATCAGCCACAAGCAGCGAGAAGAGCGAGTAGAAGAGGGGTTAAGAGGATGTGTATCGCGTACCACGAAAATATGTTGCGGTTTTTTTCTCCTGTGTCGGTCTGTCTTTATGTCGTTATGTATGTAAAACGGCTGCCACGCAAAAACCAATAGATCAGGCAACAAGTTACCTGCAAATCCAACTCACCTGTTTCCCCTCGCGCCTGTCTATATTCTAATCCACGGCACATATTTTGCTTAACGAATGTCACACAAGCATCGATGACTGTCAAATTGTGTAAGTGGCGAACTGACGTTCTGGCTGAATATGCATGGAATGGAATGGGTGAACGAGTGATGCTTCAATGCATTTTGTACATTCACTCACAGTCTACTATGTGTTGGCTCACGTACTACGTTTGAGGATGTGTTCTTGGTGTGTTGCTGTTGTTGTTGTTGTTGTTGCTGTTGTTGTTGTCAAGCCAAACCGCTACTGTCAAAGTCACGTTTTAATGTAACGCTGGGTCTCTCGATTCGGTTGCCTGAAATATTGAGATTGAGTTACGAGCAGCCAACAACTTTTGTCAACACGCGAAGCTGCATAAATGCCGCTTAAATGGCATAAAATATGCATATGCATTTTTGCCCAAAGGAACCCAAAGCCAAACACTCAACAGCCCAGTTACCAGTTGCAGCTTACCACTTACCACTTACCAGTTGCAAGTTGTATGGTAACCGGCTGGTTATTAACAGGGTCCGGACAGTGTTACCTGGCCAGTTATCGCAGTGCGCTCAGCATATTTCAAAGTTACACGACTGACGACTCGACTTGCCCGACACGCCCTTAGTTAGTTAGTCGACTCTATCTTTCCGTCCGTCCGTCCGATTGTCCGACAGTCCGCCCATCAGTCCCTGCTGTCCGTCTGTCTATCTGTCAGGGCTTCAGTTCAGACGGTTTCAACTATGTGGCTAGTTTCCTGTTGTTGTTGTCGCTGTTGTTACAGGTTGGTTGACTCCAGGGCCAAGAATCGCTCCGTTTGTTGTTAGCCTTAGCTACTCGGGAATTCTTTGTAATTTGCGTTTTTCACACCCATTTGATGTAGCACCCAGTTTTAATCTTAATCCCTGCCACCGAAATTGCTAACTGCTCATAAATGCCCTGTAGAAGGGGTTAAGTACAAAAGCAAAACAGGAAAACAAGCAAACACACACACTACATAAATCGATGGTGTTGCCAAGAAATGTTGCCTCGTGTGTTTTTCTTCACTTCCCCAGAGACGGACACTGGGAAAAACTGTCATGTTTTTCATGTTAGTCACGGTAACGGCTGATAACGAAACTTTAAATGAAGTTATAATAGAATTTCCCCTTAATTGTTGTAAGGAAGCGTGCATAATATTTAAATTAAGAAACATAGCAGGAATCTGAGACTGAAAGAGACCACACTGCTTAGATCAGATACTTGAACAACAACTGGTCTTTCTTCTTTCTTCATAATTATTTCGATTTTCAAACAAAAAAAATAACTAAATATTTTAAGAGTCAGCTGATTTCAGGCTCTTATTCTTCATTTGTAATTAATGGACCAATTTCAAATCTAATTTGTATTTAACAAATGTATATTATAGAAGTATTATCCAAACTTGGTGTCATTTAAGTGCTGTGCTTGTTTCCCAAAATTCTGTTTTTATTTACCATTGTTTTCTGAAAGAAAATTATATAAATTTAATGTAAGACAATGGAAATATGATTATATTCTGCTGTCAAATCCATTTCAGTTTGACGCCAATGGGACTCTTTTAAATTTTATTCCGAACACGCAAACAAAAAAACTTTTGTTTTGGTTATCGTTGCTCTCTCAATATGGAATTTCTTTAATTTCAAAATTTTAATATTTTTTTCTGCTAATTGCATATGAATAGAAGGACTTCAGTCTCCTGGCAAAGATTAAGATATAAATATGTCGTAAATTACATAAGCATTTTAATCACGGCTTGCGATTCAACTTCTTGATAAGTTGTCTTGAAGGAATAAGTAAAATTAGAAGTAAATTCTTAACAAATCTCAGCTTTGGTCTAAAATATTACCAATGAAAAAAGTACAAAACAAGCGAATAATATACATTTGGATTAATTTATGCACTGCACAGATGAGTGCTGTGCGTTAGAAGCTCCATTAAAATGTCAGCTATCAAAATGCCTGTCGCTGGATTAGATGTCAAAAGCGTTTGGAATACCATTATAATTGCAATATGATTCACTAGAAAATATTTATGCACGCAGCACGTGAATTTATCTCAAACTATGTCTGAAAAAAAATAAACTTTTGCCAATTTAAGAGGCCCATCAATTGCTTTGTCAAATGTGAACCGCAAGCAAAAAACCACTTTTCAGTCTTCAATCCGCGCCCGGTTATCAAAAGCAATTTTCGTAAGGGGCAAGTGGCACGGTCGGGGTAAGTTGCATGCACAGTCTACTGATTCAGCTGGCCATATAGCCCGCAGCTGATAAAACTCAATACTTTTGTGTGTTTATGGCCAATCAGAAATCATGCCCAGGCCCACCTCAATATACACAGTATGTACGTATAGGACTCGTGTGTATGTATGTATGTGCGTATATGCATAAGCAGCAGCTTCTGTCGCGCAGTCGTCTTTCCCTTCTCACCTTTTTGCCTGCCACACTCTCATCCTGCCCCCTCTTTAAATGCGGCAGGGAAAACGAGTGTCATTTTTAGCCAATTTCGCTGCGTTGCGTTTGCGTGGCATGAAAGCTCAATGGAGTGGACACGAGCCCATGGTCCAGGTCCAGGTCCAAGTTGCAGGCCAGTCCACTTGAGTCCACCAAAAGAGTGTGGAAGAAGAAAAAAAAAGTGCGAACGCGTTAACTACATGGCGTCGCCAATCTTAGCTGGAAAACGTACGACAAGACAAGACAAGCCAATTGCAGGCCGCTGCTCAAGATGGAGTTTAGGAGTTGGAGTTGGAGTCGGAGCTGTTGTTGTTGTTACTGTTCCTCACAACTAGCTACATTGGTGGAGAGGGGGAGAGGTGAAGAGCGCACAGTAGCGCCTGCGGGCCAATAAGTGTGTGAAATAAACAATGTACACACGTAGCTCTCGCCATGCATTGGGTTTCTTCGTGTTGCTTGTACATTTTTGTGCTCAAACCGACAACAACAGCAAAGTGAAGCGCGTATAAACAAAAAAAAAAAAAGCTGAAGAAAAATAAATAAATAAATTGCAACATTGGCAGCATATTTTTACACTTTGGCTTGCACCAAAAACCCACGGCCTTGGCACTGTCCCTGGTTTAAGTTTGAAGACAACACAAAACGCACTTTTTATATAAACGTACATAACTCTGCAATTGAGTATAAAACATTCACAATGCAGTTTGTCACGTCTTCGTAAAGTTAAGTTTATACACAATTAATTAAATCTGGGAATAAACTGGCGGAGTTTCTTAAAGTAGTCCATAATTGTTGAATGATTATGCTTGTGGGATATAGGATGATTAACAAATGTGAATGTTTTACTTGATATACAAAGGGTATGTAGTGTACTATATAAAATGCCAGCTGCTTGATCCGATTGCACTTAACAAGATTACCAAGAAACATTTTAGCATCATATAAATACCTTTAAATTATTTTGTTTATTAAAGTAATAAAAAAATGTTTTATAGATAGGTTATTGAAAATCAAAAATATAAATCATATCTTAATCAATTTATAAGAGTATATTTCTTTCGGCTTCTTCAACTTATAATTTCTTTTGATGGTATTTTGTTTTAAGCCCAAGGTTTAAATGGTCCGGCATGCCTAGACGTCGCAACTTCAAGTTGAGTTTCCAAACCCGCTTCCTATCCCTCTATCCATATTCCTTTCCCTATTTCGATCTGTCAGCGCTATGGCGTCAACTAAACGCAGCTCGAATGGAGTGTCAGAGATGTGAAGGTCTTTGGTCTGCTTTTGGTTTGCTGTGCGTGTGTGTGTGTGTGTGTTTTATCCTTACTGCCGGGCGTCCTCATCAGGCGCTGCCCTTCTGCTGATTAAAACTGCGAAATCCAATTTATTTCAAAATTTATTGTGTCTCACACGCGCAGAGACGTATAGGAATTGAAAAATATCAATAAAAGCATATGAATTGTTACCCAATAATAAATCAAGTGCCCCGGCTCGGCTGGATCCCTTGCCACAACGTTGCAAACAAATATGTCTTTTATTGTTTATATAACAAAAATAAAGCCCGAATCTGGCATTTCTCACACCGGACAACGCGAAATATTTCAATGCAAAAATCACCGAAAATTGTTTCGAATGTGGGTTTTTTTATGTACATATATGTATATATATATTTTGCATCATCTCTTTCGGATTCGCAAACGATCGCCAGAACGTCGTCATTTCATTTCAATGAGGACGGCAATTTTCTAAGAACGAAGCGCATACCATGGAATCAGAGAATGAGGCAACGAAGCAAACAATGCCGGCAATGGGCAAATGGCAGCTTTGGTGTTTCAGAAATATGTGCAAACAATTACGAAGCGCTGCCAAACGACCTAAACGAAGTCGAAGACGAAAGGGTTGCGGAATTGAAATCGGAATTGGGATCGAGCACTGGACTCAAACTCAAGATGGAGATCTCGATCTCGTTCTCGTTACCTTGTCTGTCTCACTGATATTTCGTCAATTAGAATGTACGAAAGAGCTGTGAATGTGCGAAGATAAATTTTTGGGAGCCGACTCGAAGACCCGCTAACCATCAGCGGCAGCTCAAATTAATATGTGTGCGATAACTCAGCTGCAACGGAGACGGCAGAAGACTCCAAAAGGAAGAAGCAGCAGCAACGGCAACAGTCTTGAGGAGGGCTCTTCCCAGCGCCGTTTTGTATATTTCTTTTCTTCATTTTTTGCTTTTTTTACTTTTGCAAGTTTCGAACTCCACGTTCCAACATCCTGTTTCGTGCCGTTCATCTTGTCTTTTCAATTGTGGGGCTGTCTTTGTTGTTGTTGCTGTTGTTGTTGTTAAGCAGTTAAGCAGTTTCGCGTAAACGCTTTTCCAATATGATTTCTGTCGTTGTTGTTGTTGTGTTGCGCCTGTGTGTTTAGGCTGTCTTCAGGGTTGTTATTTTAAAATTAGCACTTTGATTTAAGTTGTCTACACTCTCGGCGGCCTGTCTCTCTCTCTAGTTAGCTGCCCGATTCCTTCAGCTGCAATAGCAGCAGCAGCAGCAGCAGCCAAGGTGTTGAACAGCTGAGTGAAGGGCAAAGCGGGTAGCGGTCAGGGAGGCAGATGCATTGCTGCCAGGCCACAGCAATATGTTGTTGATGATAGGTCTGATTGGTGAGTGCGCTCCAGCGAAAGGTTGAAGGTTAGGGCAGATAAACGGTTGTTGTTGATGTTGCTGATGCAACATACACACACAGACTTAAAACCTATTATCTACATATCATATAAACGATGAAAGATGGCATCATCTGGATCTTTGAAAAAAGTCTAAAATTTAGTTAATTTCGAATTTCCCGGTGTGGTGGTAAGACAAGCTGTCAAAAGTGTTGAAATATTTTATTTATAGCAGCCAAACCAATTTATTATTTTTATAGATATTTTTTATTTATGCATTATTGTATTTAAAATAAATAAGCAATAAATCCATAAATATTTAACATTTCTCTGATTTAAAACCATCTACGTTTGGAATAACAAAATAATAACGAAAACAAGTAAGTTGATCTAGGTAGATAAATTGTGTGGAGAACAAAGACAGAAAAATTTAATAACTATCATACCTACCTTGCAAATGCTATGCAAACATCAAATTAAAAATATAATTAAAATTTTTACGTTGTTGACAAACGCCATCTAAATATTCGATTAAGATTAATCAAATTCAACAAACGTATTTACTTGCACAAGTGTTATTGTTTCTGTCTTGTTGCTTATAAGAAATTCATTAGGCCATGTGGCCCATTAGACATTATCAGATGTTGGGTCTAGGCGGATAAGTGAACGATAAAATTACGTTAACTTTCTCGTACTTGAATATGTATTTAACTTGCTGGCTGGCCTGTTTAGCAATCAACGTGCTTATCTCTGTCTGCTCGTAATCAATCATTAAGCGTTGCTTATCTGATCGGCAGCAGAGGCTGCCACTGGCCAGCAGCATGCGACAAGCTGCATGGCCCCACAGCATCTCTTTCTCCGTTCCTTTATCTATCTCTGAATGTCAACACGTAGCTGCTTCCGGTTAACTTTGCTCTTGGCTCTTAAATCAAGCGCTTATCACACCGGCTGCTTGAGCAGCTTGTGTTAATTAAAATCAGCTTATAAATAAATTGTGGCGAATGCCATAAAATGCATTTGTCGCCAATGTCTCTCGCCACACACACACACACACATAATTCAATACTAATCAGTCCGTGGGCGCCAAAAGTTTATACATTTTTAATGTACATTGCGGCCGGAAGGAAGCGCAACACGTAAACGTGTTAATATGGACAGCGCAATCTATTAATTTGTCAACAATAAAATGAAACTGTGAGACGAACGACAGACATCATCAACATCAACATCAACATCGACATCTCGACATCAGAGGAGACGCGTTAATGAGACCAGGGCAATGAAAGCTGAAGCTGCAGCTGCAGTTGGAGATGCAGCCGAAGGTGGAGTTACGGGGAAAACACACAGGCGATAACGAAGCTAAACAGCAAATATATTGAGCGGTAGCTTTTGCTGGTTAGCTGCCTGGCTGGTTGACTGGTTCGTTGCTTGTCAGCACAGCAGGTACGAAATTAATATGCGAGCAACAATTAAGATAAGCGCACAAACTTGTGAAGATGCTGTTCAGAAGAAGGAAGGGCACAGTCGGTGGCCAAGCAGTTAGCAGCTAGCAGCTCAATGACTAAACCTCAAGCGACTTCTCTTCTCAGATGGCACCTCGCATCTTTATCGACCAGACACGGGGGCATTGCGACATCGTCTGCGTTTGTGGTAGCCCTCAAAAAACATTATCCATTAACCGTTGCCTTTGCGGTTGTCCCGTTGTCTTCTTTTTGTTGTTGTTGTTGCTGCTGTTGTTGAAAGGTGGCCTTCATGACAAATAGCGGCATGTTTTTTAAGCGATAATTATATGAATTTCATATATGTGTGCATATTTTATCAGACTGCTTGCAAAACAATATTAATTGAACACAAAAGCAAATTAATTATTTGTAATTTTTTTTTCAGTGACAGCTAACAATTAAATTCTATTTTTATTTTTAGCAGTGTGTTATTAAAAAGTCTTTAGTCAATATGCTTTACCTTACAAAACATATTAAGATGATTTTAATAATTATTTTGTTTGTTCTACCAATTTTACATTTTAAGCTAATGAGCTTGTTAATATATTTAATGATTAAAAAAAATAAATATGTTTTAAGCTAAGCAAGTCTTTTAATAACCTTTTAATTCAACAATACCCTTATATATTACACTCTTATTTAAATAAAAACTCTGAAAAGATTTATTAAAGTTATTACAGTACGACCTCGCTCAACGCAACACGCTTTTCACGCAACTTCTCGATAATTGCAACTCCCGAATTCTTAAAGCTGTTCAAAAAAAGTATAAATTGTAGGAATTTCTCATTCTTTGTTTTTTAATATACAGATTACAGATTTATTCGATTACCTTTCATTTTAATGGTTAGCAAATGCATCTCTTTTTGGAAATAGGTCTCGTGGCCAACAGAAAATTTTCCCTCGGTTTTGCAACCTCCTCAGGTTCCGCAATTGGCAAAATTTTAATAGGTTGCGTTGAGTGAGGTCGTACTGTATTTCATATAGAAATGTACAATGGTCAAAAAAGTATATTGAGACTTTTTTTTTTGTGATATGAATTGTTTTGTAAAATATAATTTTAAACATTCAACTTTCTAATATTAATAAAAATAATAATAATAGCTATGTATATTAAAAACATAAAGGTTGTTGGAATTGTTTCATATAATTTTTATGCTTTATAGGGTATACAATTAAAAATCAATTACCCAACAATTTGCTTTGCATGCAATTAATTGCAAGCAGTGAAAATGATTTTGTCATAATTCTGGCTATTCTCTCAAAACGGGATTCGCATAACATGAGAACAGAACGTGAGAAATTTCGTTTAATTTTTCATGTTTTTTATTTTTTTTTATTTCGTTATTTCTTTTGATGTGATTTTCAGGTATTTTGTCATAAAACACCTGTCAGCTGAATGTAATTTGAGAGCTTAATGAGGTTGCTTTGTGGTTGACAATCTGTTGATTAATTGATTAACGATTTTTGATATTGATGAATTTTTCTATCGCACTCTCAGAGTCTTGAAAGACATCTGTCATACACACTTTTGAGCTAAGGCAGCTTGCCGAATATGTAATGCGGGCCAGGGGGCGGTACTTATTCGCATTTTGACAACTTATTTTGAGACGCGTCAGTTACCGCTTTCCACAAATGCTGACAGTTGCAATTAAAAACTAAAATATTGTTGTACAAAACCGAACAGCAATTGCAATTGGCAAACAACAACAACAACTCGCTGTCTTGTTAATAGACATGTAAACTGCAATTAAAACACGCGGAGCCAAAGAGCCACCAAAATATTTTGAGCGTTTGGTTGCCTCTGTTGTTGGTTTTTTCATGTGTGTTTGTATATGTTTTATTTTATTTTTTTCTTAATTAAAATATTTAGACACGCAAATAGTAGGCCTGGCCAGTTGACTAGTTTACAACCAGTTGGCCAGTTAGCCAACTAGCCAGCCAGCCAGAGTTGGCCCATAGGCCATGTGCTCGGTTTTGGTAACGCGAGTCGAGTCGAGTCGAGTCGAGTCGGCTAACTCAACTGGGCGTGCCACTGCCGCTGCTGCGGCTTTAATCAAAGTTTTAGTTTTTGTTGCTGTGTTGCCAGCGGGGAATCAATCATTTGAAATTTAAACGTCATCGTGCGTCAGAAAGCTCATAAGAAAAAACCTCGACAACGGAGGCAGCAACAACAACAAGTCAAAATCGTACTTGAAGACCCGTTGTGAATGCGAATGTGGCGTGTCCGAGTTTTTAGCGCAGCCAGCCCCAAACGAAGGCGATCCCCGACCGATCTCCGACTACCTCTTCCACTTCCAACAGCCAACACAATTCCACAAAATATTTTACTTTTGAACGTTGTTGCTGTTGTTCATTTTAAATAAAATCCACGCAAAATTAATGCGTGTGGCCAACGCCATCAGCAGCGCCCCCAGCTTATCACTGTCAAACAATCTCTAAAATCAAAAAAAAAAAAAAAGCCCGACGATTTCAAGCTTAATCAAAAACTAAGACAAAAACTGGAACTGGAACTTTAAAATTGAAATGGTATACGAAAATGCCGCTTAACTGACATAGACGATGTTTTAAGTAAATTTATTTGCCAAATATCAATATAAATTTTATTATACTAGTGTATTTTAGAGAGATAAAATTTATGCGCCTGTCGCCCGCTGTTGGCCTTTTGTTTATTTTTGTTTTTAGTGTTCGATGTTTCGATTTAAATAGATTTTTAATAAGTGATAAACATTTGGAAACGACAATTTTAAAGTCGTTTAATTAATTAAATGGCAATTGAAAATTGAACAGAATCAACACAAACAACAACAACAATAATGACAACAATCAGCAATTAAATACCTAATTTGATTGATATTCAGGTTTTGTGCAAAATTAATGAGAACATTTTGTAAATTGGTTGCTTTGTTAAAACATTTTAACGGCCAACTGTTTTCAATGCGTTTAACGTTTTGTTTCAATCGCATTGCAATCAATGACCAAAAACACTCGGCAATGGCACAGTAAGACCATTAAATCGGTGTAAAAGAAATCGAATTTTTAATAGTTAAGGCACCCCTTTTAGATATTAACATTGAGCAACTTAAGCTTATTTAAAAGTAATTTAGTTATCTAAAGCATTCATAAAGTTTAATGTAGCCGAGCCTTAAACTTATTTGAAAGTGATAAAAAAAAGTCAAAGACAACTAATTTATAGTTTTGTAAATTAATTCGCATTTTCATACGTTAACATTTAACACTTAATCAACGCTCAATAAGGCTAGCTCTTAAAGTATACTAATGAACTTTCTTGAAACTAACCTAAGAATTTTACAATCAATGAGTTTTTTATTCCCTTTCATTTGCATTTTAATCAACTTCGGTCTCTTACAAATTGGCTTGCTCTCATTCATGGTTTAATACATGTAGTTCCAAGTATTTGTATACTCGATAGCGAAGGTAAGGCGTAAATTGGTTTTGGAGAATGTTCGTCGTGGGGTCTGACCGTCCGTCCGTCTGTATGAACGCAACTTTTTTCGACACCCGTTAAGCTATAGACTTGAAACTTTGCAAATATCTTTTAGTATGACCAAAAGAGATTAAGTGTCAAGTTTGGGTTTCTACGCCTACTGTAGGGCTGGGAAATCAATTAATTTTATAGTTAAAAATCAACAAATCCACATATTTCCCACATCCTTACAGCTAGAGTTTGTAGGGATATGGATACCGCCGTTCCCAAATTGTACACGCTCTAGCCGCCAAACCGCTTCTTTTAAAACGGAAATGCGTGTATCTCTTAAGCTGGTGTCATCCCCGAAAGATATGCATCAGCCAATCTTTGAACGCAGTCTACATCCCTGTCGCATCCGTACCCAATCATGTTTATTTCTTATACAGGTTTTTATACAGGTGTCCTGTACTTGTTTTTTTTTTTATACTTATTTTATTTTAGTGAAAAATCAAAAGTGCATATAATTTTGTGCCATTTAATTTGTAGTTTATGTATAAATTCAAAGCGTTGGAAACTACGTGATACAATAAATATCCTGTCCCCTTTCTTTTGAATCGCTATTGGTTTTGTTCCTTTAAGAAATGTAGCTCATTCCTCAAAATATTAGGTAATGCGTATGTGTGATACGTAGTGTGTAACGTCATGAGCATTGCATGATTAAGGTACATTCTAAATTTCTATCTCACGCCCCGTTACGCTTGCCATGAAACGATTTAGGTTCAATTCTTGAACTCTTTTTAATTGAACTTGATTAATCGCACACCAGGCTCCATAACAACTCCATGCCAGACCAAATACCACACACACACTTTTGCAGGCAACCATTAATTACTCTTTAATTGCCAAAAAAAAAAAAAAAAAAAAACATATAAATAATAAAAAAAAAACTTAACAGCGGGCGAAAGAATGAGGAGTAGGGGAGGGGACGTACGAATAAACGTTAATAGTCTTGTCTTATCAGCATAAAACGTTTCTCCTAATTTCATTAGTTTAATGGCAAACGAAATCTATGGGCGAACCCCAGATGAAAAAAAAGTTAATAGCAACAAAAACAAACAAAACCAAAAACAAACCAAACAAACTAGCTACCAAACTACGCAAAACGTGCAAGCGGACAAAAAATATAAAAGAATTGTTAACAATTGTGAGAATAAATTGCTAAATAATTAAGTGGATCAACGGCCGGAGCTCAGACCCGGTCACAGACTCCGACTCCAAGTCCGACTTCAAGAGACAGACTCAAATTGCATATGATTAATTAAAGGAAATAAAAAAAAGCTGATGACGAGAATGAGTAGCAGAAAAAAAACAACCAACTAAGACGAGGGCAAACGTACGAACGAACGAAATCTTTTTTTGTTTAATTAATATTGAAGTGAAGTGAATTTTTTCAGTAGCGCTAGCGCTAGAGCCCAAGACACAGAAGAACTTCAAAAAACAAAGACAGGAGGCGTTTTTCAACTCATTAACGTTCAAACGAATTCATTTACATATCGCAGCCAGCTAGCTGGCTGGGCACCCTGACCCTTTTAACATTACCTGTCCCAAATTAATATTCCATGGCCAAACATTTTTTTTTTTTTTTTCTTACTGTTATTCGGAAAATTTGAAACGCTTAAGAAACGAGCTGAGAAATGGTCTCACACACAATTTAAATGCACACTGCTCAACGTTTCTTTTTTTTTCCTATTTATTGGTGTATTATTTTTTTTTTCGCCAGGTACTGCTTGCGAGAGGGCGGGTAGTAGGGGGAGAGAGTAAGCCCGAACACAACTCACACGCATGCCCACATTTCCATTTGCTGTGTCATTGAGTGAAAGACAGAGACGCCGGCGCATAGTTTTGGTCCGTTCCGCACCGAACTGAACTGAACCTCACCGAACCGGGCGTCAACTGCATGCCATGCGTAAATGCCAAGCGACCCTCGTTCGCTCGGGCCCGCCTCTTATCTTCTGGTATTCATCTTGAAAATTGTTTCTAGTTAAAGTTTGCCTTTTAATTGTTAGGCGCAAACAGCCGACCGACTAAATTAAATTTATATAGCCTGTCCCGAACCGACTTCGGTTCCAAGTGGTTGCGTGTCGTTCAAACCAAAAAAAAAAGTACAAAAAAAACTAGCCCCCGTCCTGTTCTCAGTCCTCAGTCCTCATCATTGTCGACGTTTGAGCATGTGCAGCCTTTCAGGTTACAAGCACTGACAGTTTAGCCAGTCTGACCAGCAGGTCAATAAATTCATCAAAGTGAATTATCATAACATTTTTATTAAAAAGCCTAGATGTGTCTCTTACATAATTAGCATATTTATAGGGGTACCTAAGTAGGGGTTGCGTGGGATGTAATGGGGGGTTGCACCAAAGCCAACAACAATCAACAACAACTGCCTAATTTTTCACTCAACTGTCCGCATTACCGCTTATCATGCACTGTAGAAATTTATTAATTTGTTCAATTTCACTGACAAATGATAAAAAGCTCGAAAATTAATGAATATATCTGAAAAACGTGTCATTTTAATTAGAACAACGTGTGGTGTATGAGCCACAAACTGCGGTCAATGAAGGGGTGGTTTGGTGTCATATTAACAGCTAACAGCTCTGCATATATTGGAATCTAAAGTCTGAATGATAAATGTATGGCTTTGTTAATGTTAACTAAAAATGTGCATTACTTAGCTTAGAACGCAAAACGAATACAAATATTCAAGATTTTCGTTATTTATTTAAAAGGTAATGCATATTTGTGCATGTTGATTGTAAGTTTAAACTTTAAGCTTTAAGAGGCTAAAAAAATATATTAAGTTTGTGAGAGAAAAACTCGTAAAAACTTATATTGCAGGGTTAAGGAATTTTTTAAATTAACTTTAGTTGAAACAAACAGCAGGTGCATAAGGTGCAAGGTTCTCATAAGTTAAATAACCGAAGCCTTTACAACTTTACAAGCTTTTAGTAAATCATTTGTTCCAAATTAAAAGAGAATAAAAAAAAAACACAGTTTAAATTAATGTTTTTAAAACGATTTTGAAACTTTCTGTACAATATCTTTTTCTTTTTATGATAATATTTGGTGGAAATTTAAAAGTTCTGCATTACAAAAAGCATCGCAAAGTTTTATGATTATAAGGCTTTTTACATCTTTTGAATTATTTGAACATATGTTTCATTAACGATATCACACACGTTGTGTCTTCTTTTCAGCTCTTACACACGTTTTAGAACACTTTACATTACCATATCAATGAAGTGTATATGTTAAAGTCATTAAATGCTTTGTTATATGTTTTCTCATAGTGCGCTTTGTAATGCAGAGATATTTTGGCGATTGTTCAAGGCACCCCAAAAAAAAGAGCGCCATTTAAGCCTCTTATTGTAGTTAATGTTGCTGTTGTTGTTGGGTTTTTCACAGCTCAACACAAAAGCGACGTAATGTCTTCAGCCGAGAGGACACGATCAACTCACAAACAGCAACACAAGAAATGAAAAACCGTTCAAAATATGTTGCCCAACATAATCGAAGAAGATATAAAGTTTTCTTTTGAAAAAGTTTCATTAGTGTTTCGACTTTGGGTACACCTGATTTTTTGAGAAACCCATTACATGAGCATATATAAAAAACAATGGAACGAACCCACAGGAGGTGTACTCAACAATTTTGAATAACACCAGAGTCAATGCGAGGCAGTCAGTTAAAGCAGCAACAAGACCCAACAATGGGCCAGGTCAAGTAAAATATGTATAGTTCGAATTCTGTAAGACGGATGTGCGTGCATTTTAGGGTTCATTGCGTTCAACACCGCACAAGTTGTTCACATTCACATGACTCGGCAGATGAAGCGCAGTCAAAAATGCAGAACAATTAAACAAATTAACAAAACACAAAAAAGACAACATGCCTGAATAGCTGGGCTGGCTTA
Source organism: Scaptomyza flava (assembly GCA_030179655.1). Lineage (NCBI taxonomy): Eukaryota > Metazoa > Arthropoda > Insecta > Diptera > Drosophilidae > Scaptomyza > Scaptomyza flava. Next base: position 21,120,581 of record JARNME010000404.1, read on the forward strand.
CAACAATTTTACACATGAGAAAATCGAAGAGCATTAAAAGCCATTACCCATTCGTCATTAGCCGAACTGCGTTGGTAACTGCGCGGGTGTAGACCAACTGTCAGCTGTTTGTTACCAAGAAACTTCCCGACGCCTAGGTAATTAAGTTTCGAATTTTACTTTCCAATGGGCCACCATTATGCTCACCTCCAGCACAGAGAAGCAAAACCCTTTTCGGGTCGCTTGTGCACTACAACTCCCAGACAAGTTGCAAAGAGTCTCATCTAATTTCATGGCTGTTAGCGAAAGGGCCATGGCCAAAAGGTCGCGCAAGATGAACACATACCAAAAACATAACAAAACACAAACACACGCATTTAATATGCACTTTAGTTGCAAATGGAAAGACCGACTTTTATTGTAGACAACAAAATTATACAAACTGATAGAAGTAAAAAGAACAAACAAGTAAAGAATGCGAAGAAAGCGAGTTTTATATTAATACTTCTAATACTCTTTGAAGGCGGAATACATTTTGTTGCCAACTAAATAAATTAAAAAAAAAAAAGATTAAATAAACTTATTAAAAGCATACTAATCTCATTTTTAAATCATAAATGAGTGTGGTACAATAAAGCAGTTTCACACAGCAAACCATAAAAAACAATTATGCTACAAAGATTAACTTTTCACTTCCATCGTACCGAAAATGAATTTACTTGCATCTTTTATACATTATCAAGCAAAGCTTTGGTCAATTCGCTTGTATCCCTCAAATACACTACAAAAAGAAAAAGCATCCACATTCAGGGGCCAAACAGCGACAAAGAAGAGTCATAAAAACGTTTAATGATGTCACAAACGCAATAAAAATGCAATAAAATGTCAAAATTATTGAATTTACGATACGAAACAAGTTCAAAATACACAATATCAACAACAACAATGTAAGAATGCCACTTGGATTCGGAGGCGCAGAGACAATTTCGGAAACACCTCTGCCACAGACTTTTTTTTAGACTCAACTCTTTCACCGGCTGGATGGGTTATAACATTATGTTCCATTGTTATTTAAGTTGTTATTATTATTCCTTGTTTGCCGTTGTTGTTCAGGTTGTTGTTGTTTGTGTGCGCTGTTGCGTTGCATGCAATGTGCGTGCTTTGGGGCAAGGTGTCGCACTGCAAACTACTCTACCATAACCTTTGCTCATTTGAATAAATTTAAGTTTAGTATGTTTTTTCCAGTTGATATTTATGTATTATTTTCTTTCTTTTTGGGTTAACATACGCGCATCTTTTGTGTGTATGAAGAGAGAGCACCGAACCGATTGATTGTTATCTAAAGTGAAATCAAATTGAGTTTCCATTGCTCAACCCGTTAACAAACCCCGTTGCGTTCTCTCACCCCGCCGCACATGTTCTTCCTGCAGCGCGGGGCACATGAAAGATGAATTTTTTGGGCTATGGTTCCAGAACGTCTGCTGCGGGCTCTATGTGTGTGTGAGTGTTGTGTCGTGGTGGGGTTAAGGATCAAAAAAGTGTTTGAATAATGGACTACATGCGTCGCCACATTGATAAGGCTGGACCTGGGTCGCTAGCAATTAACATATTTATGTCATAGACACGGTGTCTGCAGGAAGAGTCTCAGAATCAACACCAGCCAGCAAAAGCAACAGTTGCAGACAACTTGACTGGCGGTGCCTTGATTTTAATTTCACATTAGGGAGCACCACCAACATTGGAACACTGTTCGGATCCTTTTGGCATGCAGGTCATCATCGCTAGCTGCTTTATATGCAGGCATGAGCGGGCATACTAATTAGTTCGCTGGTATCTCAAAATGTATGCGTTGCAATGATTTGATTTACTTACCGAATCAATAAAAATATTCGGTCTCTCTTTCTTATGTTCTTACCTCTTCCTGAACTCCAAAGGGAAGCATTAAACTCACTTTGTTTATGTGGCCAAGCAAGCCGATTGACGTGCTCAAAAAGGTTGAATTTTGTATAGTCGCATCTGCCATGGGAAGATTGTGTTTCAAAAATTGAAATTTCAGTGCGATGTCAGGCCTTTAATGAGGACACACTGTAAAATGCGTATCGTGGAAGGGGCAACATATGGTATTTTAATTGTGTGAATGTTGGATAAGGTGCAAGATTTCAAAAAAGCTGAGATGAAAACATTTTTAAGATATAAAGCCAGTGGTGAAACTATTCAAGAATCTTATTAATTGGGTTATATTAAAGTATTTGAAAAATAAAGTCATATTGATTAGTTAGCCTCATTTATTTATATGCTTTAAAAGAAGCTAGAATTTAAATTTGATTTTTTACTGCTGTAAGAAGTTTATTTGGAAATGGAAATATGCATAAACTTTACATTTTGCAACCACATGTTGTTTCATTGATGGTCACAAAATTAAAATATATTTTAAAGTCAACAAAGAAATAAAGCAAATAAGATAATTTTCTAAAAATTCATAAGCTCAGCTAAATGAGCTAATCTGTATGTCTACAAAAATCTTTTGATGAAGAGAGTTTTTCGTGATATTTGACGGTCTAAATAATTTAAAATTATTTAAAATTGTTTTTTTACTGTACATTTATTATTTTGTTTCAATGTGCGCTAGTCCGCTGTGCTATATAAACGCAACTTTTTACGCCACTCTTAAGGTTAGAGACTTGAAACTTTGCAAATCTTTGTGTCGATGGGTGGGACAGCGAAAGTGTCAAGATTTGGGTTTTACGCCTACTGGAGGGCTGGGAAATCGATAGAACGGATAGTTGAAAGTCCATAAAAACATCATATTGCCTAAATCCTTACAGCTAGAGCTACCGTGTTTGGTAGGAAGTTAGCGACTTTTTATCTTTTATTATATCTTTCATAGTTTTTGAGCTAGAGCCACAAAGTTTCCGACGGCAACGTTTTCACTTGTTTTATTTTTATTTACTAATAACTTTGTGACAAACGTACAACTTGAAATAATATTTTGTATCATAACTAAAAGTATTTGTGCAGAGTAACGATTAATCTCTCCATCTAAGAATATTAGTTTAACAAACATATTAGCTTATGGTACTTATTTCCAGGAAAGAGTGTTATGAAGAATTTCAACATTTCAACCGAATGAACTGTTTGTTAAAAAAGCTTTCTTTCAATCTTAACATATGTATGTATTCTTTTGATATTTCTTATTCGAACCTGTTTAATTATCTGCGAATGTTTTGGAACAATGTATAAACAATATTTTTATTATGTTCCATTTTTGGACACACTTATTTAATGTTCAAAACAATTCAATCAGCTTTCATTGTTATCCACAGTGAAATTGTTGTTAAATGCTCCATATCTAAATCGAAGAGCACAACCCAATTGGTCACCTCATGCAGTGCATGCCGTATGCCCCAATTGAATATGTCAACCTATCAACAACAAATTAACTCAAAATCAAAAAAAAAAAAAATTGAAACGATTTCCAACTAAAAACAAAGAAAGCGAACTGGTTGACAGAGAGGCTGGTCAGTCTATAAGTAAGCTGCCGCCTGCTGATTGCTGTGGCTGATGTTAGCGGCTAAGACTGAAATTCACTCTGTAGCTGTAGCTATGTTGCTGATGCTGTGTGTTGATGTATGCCAGCCAGAAAAGAGAGCCCTGGCTAATATTTATGTACCACAAATGTCAACTGTCAATGTCAATTTATATTATGCTGCTGCCACATTGCGGATATGTCAGCAACGAACATATGTATTTCAAAAACCCCGAACAGACAATGTTGTTGGTGTTTTTTTGTTGTCCCTTTAATGTTTTTGTTGTTGTTGTGGTTTTTAAGCTCAAACCGGGTCAGCTTGAGCCCGGCCTACACGAGAACAACATATTAATAACATTATTTTAGCACTCACAAGCATTTGTGTGCATGCGTGTGTGGGTGATTTTTCTGATTCAATCCCAAAAAGAACACAATGATCCACACACCTATATCCAATATCCAAATGGTCATTTCCATTTCCATTTAATTTGCTTGTTGTCAATGTTGCCGTTGTGTGTTGCTGTGATATTTAATTTGCCGCACGTTAAACAAACAAAAGTTTAAAGAGCAACATGTCTCGCAAAGTTATTTTGGGGTTTCAGTTTCGTTATATGGGGTTGCAGGCTACACTATCAAAAGTTCCAGTATACATATAATAAAAAAACAACACATCAGCAACAGCAACCAGGCGCACATTAATAATCTTGTTGAACCCGGCAATTTCGACCCTATAATCAACGAGTGAAACGCATATGCACATATAGAGAGACGGAGAACCAAAAAGCCGGACAGATCGGTCAACTAGCAGCGAATCGTGTCTCGTTTGCTTGGCTGGCTGGCTGCTTGGTTGGTTGGTTAGTTTGTTGGTCTGAGTTAAGTTAGCCTGGTAAACGCCTCTGGGGCACCGCCTGCTCATTTCATTGTTTGTTGCTTTAAATATTTTCTTACTTTAGTTGAAGACGTGGCTAATTTGAATCAACCGCCTCTCGCTCATTTGCGCTGTCCCAAAATGAAACTGAAATTCAAGCAAGCCTCGAGAGTTGTGAAATGGAACTTTGGCTGAAGTCGCAAGCAAATTAAACGCATGCGCAGCGCCTTTGGGGTAAACGCATTCGCTATCCCCGGTAACCCACCTTCTTCTGCAATTCCTACTTCTTCTCCTCCAAAAAAATAAAATAAAAACCTGGTGGCCATTCGGTGCTTGGACCACGCTACCGCTTCCGTGGCCAAGCGCCCCAACACAAGCATGTTGGTAATTGTTTCCTGGACGCGGTAACCTGAACCCCATATGCCGTGCCTAAACCTGAACTTGAGCTAAGCTGGCGGCTCTTGGTGGCTATTTCTGCTGCTTCTACGAATGTTGCTGTGACGGCGTATCAAGACATAAATCCAACAGTAAACATATAAATTTAGCTATAGTTATCTGCAGAGAGAGAAATTTATGGACCAAATCTGTCAGTGTTGGCACATAATTAGTTAGTTGTATGTTGAAAATACATATTTTTGATAAATTCTGTAAATTAAATATAAATGATACTACTAAAAATCATTAAAAATGCTTTCATGGCTTTAACCCAGTATTTATAAATTTATTTCATTCTTTAATCCGAAAGACTATAAATATTCACAATAAAAAACAATTTTAATAGTGGGAGGCTAAGAAACAATGTTAAAAACGAATCTCAATTAGAAGAAAAGTGTTATAAAATTTGTATACTTGAGGGACCTGAAACTAATATTAGTCTTATTTTTTGAAGAAAGAATTCTAATATTTACAAAATCTTATTTTGATAATAAATACTAAATCAGATTATTATCTTATTATACACAAAAACTATAATGATGATTTTCTCCTTGCGGATTTTAAATATTAATTTGTGTTCAGTGTATCTTTATGGCGCTGCTATATGAGCTTGAGTGCTCTAGCGTCTACGTATTGTTGGCTTGTTAAGAACGAAAATTATGCAATTATCATAATTGGTCAACGAGGTATTTGGCCAATTATAAAATATATATTTATGAGCATTTCTAAACTGCCATGCCCTTGGCCCTGTCACGCACTCTCTAATCACATACGCCCACAAAAAAAAGGAACATAAAAAGAAATACAAATACAAAACCATTTAAGAAAATGTAAATAAAGTAGTCAAAAATGTTGTTGTCTTGCGATTTGTGGGATGCACTTGTCTCCGCTGAAGTATTATCATTATTATATGCATGCATTGTTCCAATTACGTGGCTCTGCACGCACTTTGGCCCTATCCGCGGCTCCATCAATATACATTTAATGCCGTATAATAGTTGAACAGCCTTTTCTTATTTTTTTCGTGTATTATTTCTTACACTCAATGTTGCCCTTTTAAATGCCGATAACCTTTAGTGCGCCCGAGCCGAGGTGGCTATAAAAATAAAAGACTCTGACTTGAAACTCGAAATGCATTAAATTGAATTCTTCTTTTTTTTCGTAGGAAATTGAAATTGACTGGACAACGCGTTTTTTAACGCCATGAAAAACTAACTTTATGTTTACTCTCACACACAGACACACACAAGATACTTACACGCACACGCAATTCAATTACATGGCCCGAAACGTTTTTTCGAATGGACGTAAATTCATTTAAATGGTGGAGCTGCCATCGTCACACAGCTTAACAATGCATGACCAGTCCCCAACGTAATGTACCCCGTAATAATATCTTCTTGCAAATGTGTCTTGCACTTTTCTGCATGCTAATTGGCATGGGGAATTACAGATAGACTAAGTAAATACAAACATACATACATATGTATGTACCTTGAGCAGGTACAGAAGATGCATTTGTGTGTGTGTACTTAGGGCCAAGTTTTGAATAAACCGTTATATTACTTGGCCTGGCTATTCTCACGACTTTAAAGCACCAAATGGCAATTTAATATATTGCAGCCATAACTAACACACAACTAATCGTAAAGACTCGAAACACGAAAGTTTTATTTATTATGCAAACGCATCGAAGTAATAAAAATGTTGGCAATACACGTAATTATTTTTGTTGTAAGACCTTGTTCTGGTTGCACCTCTTGCGAATATTAAACATTTCCTTATTGGATTTACTTTTTTATTATTCTTAAATATTGCAAGAGGCCCTTTTATACGAACTCAAAGCTCAATTAATAAAAATAATGCAATTTGGTATTGTAATATTATTAATTTAATTAAAGCAATTCTTTCGATAAGCTTGTGATCATCTCATAACAAACAACATATCCTCTTCTGTATAAAAGAATTTTTAATTAAGTATTTTTTGATAGCATTTACAAGCAATAAAATATTTAATTTAACGATGCTATAAAAAGTGAATTCCGCTATCTAAATGATGCCATCAATATATCGTTTTGTAAGCAGTTTTAAAGTAAGTTAAAAGTGTATTTACTTTAACAAAAGTTATTTTTGTTATTCTTCTTACTTTCATTAATTGACTTAACTCATAAGACGTCAAACAAATCTCTTGGCTTTGCGCAACCTTTAACTTTAACTTCAGATAGCTGATCTCTTGATTTAAACAATCTGTTCTCAATTGGATCATCTACACACACATGCACAACATTCAGTCCTCTTGTACATCTGCCATACATTGTCTGCTCCTTAGCCGCAAGGCCAAACAAGTATGTGAATTCCCGATGCTTTAGTTTCGCAAAAAAAATATGCGAGAACAAGAATTATGAAATATGCAAAGCAATAAACAATTTAAAATCAAATAAAAATACAACTTCATATTGGACAATGGCAAGGCATCGAGCTTCGATACTTGCCTGAGCATAGCTCCAAAAAATAAAATACAATAAACAGAATCAACAAGGGAACCTTGCGGATTTCGGAATACTGAAGATTGTATACTCTGAAAACTGCATGCACAATAATGTAAAAAGCAAGAAATATTATCGTATTCTTAAATATTTTGGACAGCCTTATTTAATAAACAATATAATTTGCGAAACAGGGGAATTTTCCCTTATGAAATTTCGACAGGCAAGTAACAAAATGATAGTTCAGAATCCGATCCTCACAATCATGTCAGAAGTTTATGATGAACGATTATTATAATAATATGATTAAGTTAGCTTTCAATCTATAAATTAATTTGCAAGTCCAACTAAACATATTGACACCACTTTTGATGTCTCCACAAATGAAACCCCTTGAAAGGGTATGCAAAATATATATCAATATATTATACTTTAAACATTTGTTTGCTTAGAGCGAACCCCGAAAAACAGCAAACAACGACGTCGGATCAGCGGCGGTAACTGGTAACTCCAGGCTGGGAGCACCCGGTCACATTGTGGAGCATGGAGTAACACACATGGCACTACTACGCTGGGTATCCGTTTTCTCGGCAGGCTGTCTGCCTACTGTTGGTGGGGCCAAAAATGTTGCGGTTGCTCGTTTCGCCGATTCCATGTTATTGTTGTTGTTGTTTTTGTAGTCGTTGCAATTGTTGTTGTTGCTGCTGTTGTCTAAATTTATGATTATTGCCCTGCCAAGCATCTTACGAGCAGCGGACTCAATTCGCCTTAGCCCAAATGGCGCTGCTGCTGCTGCTGCTGGTGAAGCGCTGAGGTGGGGGTGGGGAAAAACGCCAAGTGATTCTGCAGTTATAAAAATTGGATTTTGCGCGCAACTTAATCACATTTTCGCCTTCAACTGGCGACTCAAGAGTCGAGTCGAGTGGAGTCGACTTGACTTAACTCTTGCGACTCTCCGCAACTCGCTGCTCAGCTATTTTATTGCCGTCGACTCTTTGTGACTTTTTTTTGCTTTTTCAATTTTTTCGGTTCGGTTCGGTGTGTGGTTCTCTGCGCTTGGCGAAAATTTACGATTATATCGAAATAAGATGGTTTATACGCGAGCGAGGCAAAAAAAAAAGTAAAACAAAAAAAAAACAAAAAAAAACTGAAACTACTTTGTATGGTTGGTGCCACAAAGAAACCAGCGTCAGAGTCTGTGAAGATTTACGGAAAAAATTAATGTACGATTCTGAAGAAAAATCAAATTACGTAGTCGTACTATAGTTGGAATGGGAGTCAGAATCAGGTCTACATCGTGGTCGCTTCTTGACTCCATTGCCACCAACAAAGTTCTATTCAAATGACGACTGAGTAATTAATTTGAAAATAGACAGACTACTAATCCGTGTGACTCCAACTACACTCAGAAAATGATAACTACGATACACAGTGGCAGGGTGGGAGTCACATATGAGCGTGTGTCTGCAGCTGATTAAGGCCCTCAATGATAAAAAAAAACCCCCGTTTGAAATGTGGTGTTTACTTTTAGTGTTATGGCGTTTGCCAGCGATGATTAACCAATAATGATAATGGATGAACGGGAATCCGGGAAAAATGGAAAGGGAACAGGGACGTTGAGAAACTAACTGTCAATGCAACTCTGTCAACTGTTGACTTAGCTTTACGAGTTGGACAATTCTTTATTTATGCAATTGCATTGAGACTTCTTTTAATTCATTTATATCTTTTCTTTCCTTTTTTATTTTAAGGGCTTCAAGAAGTTAGAAAAGTAGAAAATGCGGTAACACGACTAATTAAAATTAAGCAACACACACACACATTAAAATAAAAATAAAAAACTCTTCAAATAGTTCCAAGTCGATTCACGTTTAGTGTCAGCGACGCTGTGGGAGCTACTTAATAAACTTGGATTGCTCATTGAATTGTTTTATAACTTAATGCAATCAGAATAAACAGATGATGGTTGAATATGGGGGTGAATAACATCAAGCATGGAATATTATGTAGATAATATAATGTCATTATGTTATTTAAGAATGAATCGCTTACGTTTTCTCAAGTAGTACTTAAATGTATATAATTATTTTTAGGAATATCCAACGCCCTTTATAGACCCAAAAACTGTAACTTAGCCTTGGAGCACTAAAAAACTCATGCAGGTACTTAAAATATACACAAATGATATTGTTTCGAAACAATTTAACATTTTTTAAATTCCCTTTCAGAAATTTTTAGTCAATATATTAAGTTCTGTAAAACTCAATCGAAACACCTATCAAACAAAGAAATAAAAAACATAAAAACATAAATCAATCTTATATTTATCGAACGCAAAAAAAAACATTTACTGCAATTAGTTCAATGGTATTCACCATGTTCCATAGTGCATCGTCAGTTCTAATCCCAACTCTATAACTTTAAAATATTTACCTTGGAGGTCTTTCTGTCAGCTCATCTGTGATACAATTTATTCTGCTCTCCTTTATATTGTTGTTGTTGTGCCCGAGCCTAACGCATTGGGCGTGTGCTCCAAATTGGTTAAAAGTGAGGCGCTGCCTCAGCTTATCATAGGCGTTTGCTCTTGTATGTGTGTGTGTGTGCTAGTGTGTGTGTAAGCTTGGCCGAGACCCACCTCAGACAGAGAACCATTTGCCAAAACCACTTGGAATTTGTTCAGCGTTGCAAAGTCATCGGCATCAACAGCAACTGCAACAGCAACAGCAGCAACCGAGATTGTATCGATTGCAAGGCAAACGACTGTCAGCCAGAGGTTCAAATACTAACACTTAATGAACTTAACTTGGCAGCAACATCAAATTTCCATAAGAAAGGCAAAAAGGAAAATCCAGCTTCTGTTGTTGTTGTTGAAGATTCAGTTGCAGTTGCAGTTGTTGTTGCTGCGTGTTGTAAATACGAGTATCTATTAGATACGCAGCGTTGCAACTAACTGCAATATGCAAGGCTCGTGCGAGTTAGTTTACCTGCCACACAAACACACACTCACACACACACACACAAGCACACTTGTTGTTGTTTGTATGGATGCTGCCTGCACAGAGGCATCAAGATACAGGCCCCAACAACATTGGTAGCAAGTAGCTGCCGGGTTTTTGAGGCTAAGGCTGAGGCATCAGGTTCGGTCTTGGTCTTGGTCTCTGCTCTCTGTTCTCAGTGCACTGTGTTTTGTGTTCTCTGGTACTGCGAGCGACTTTGGCAATCAGCAATTAGCAGATATGTTAACTTCATGTTAACGAACCAATTTGAAATTTAAATGCGGCACAAACTCGGGTGCTCATACGTCGTTGTTGTCATCACTTCTTCAACCAAGGGGGCTTCCTTGCCACTGACTCTGACTCTTTTTATGTGAGTGTGTGTGTGACGACAACCTGAAAACCCACCACCAACCTGGGGCCAGTTTTTTTCCTGGCTCTTCGTCCAAAAACACACACACGCATTTTTTGTAGTTAAGCAAAATTTTAATACAAAAACCAAATCGAAGCCGCTGCAGCTTGAAGCGATCCCAGACGATACATATGCATAAAGCAGAAACAACTGAGCTGCAAAAATAAAAGAAGAAAAATATATATGTGCATCAAAAAAAAAAAAAAAACAAACGAAGAAGAAAAACCAACCTTGTCATCATAGCCGAGAGTACGAGTACAAATGAAAAGAGTTCGTTAAAAGCTTCTTCATGTTTCTTGGCGGTGTGACTGTATATGTTAGTGTGTGTGTGTGTGTGTGTGTGTGTGGGTTTCTTATGTGAGTGTGTATGTGTGTGTGTGTGTTTAGCTGCAAATTCTTTTGGGCCCAACCGTTCGTACCACGAAGAATCATTCTACCTTCTGTGCTTTTATAAATCACAGGCAAGACGACCGGCTCTGGAATTCAACGACTGACGACTGCGGCAAACAGACAGGAAGGAATATAACGACGACGACAACTTAAGCGCGAAAAAACAGTCAATAGCTGAGACGAACAGTGGATGAGAGAAAGAAACAGAAACGGTAAGTGAGGCGGGATAAGAAGGAGGCAATCCTAACCATGCAAAAGATAACAATGCAAGTGCCTGGCTTGGCCTCGTGGCCAAAGCCATGGACGTGTAATTGTTGCAACTTGAAGCCGGGCGCAAAATTTAAAGCGCAATTTCAAACCGTATGACAAACAATAAATCAGCTGAAACCATCGACTATATCCACGGTAGTGGTAGCTCCCAGCTCCCAGCTGCCACGTGTGAAGGAAGTGGTAAATAGTTAAATAAGCCAGGCGGCATCAAGCTAAAGCAAACAATTTGCAATCAAGCAATACCCTAGAATAATCATGTTTGTTTAGTAATTTAAAATCAAAACTTATTTTCATTAACATTAACTAAATAATATTTTGCTATAAAATAATGCTATAAACAATGAAAATTTGAAAATGTTATTTTTGCCAATTGTTAATAAATTAAATTGTAATCTAAGGTGATTCCGTTTTTTCAAGGTCTCGCCAAGCATTGCAAAATTGTTTTAACCATTTCTTTTTCAATAAAACCAATTACACTTTAAATATTTTAATAAGATTTGTCCATTAAATCGATCCTGCTTTGTCATAAACCTTTGCCTGCAATATACATATAGGGTATTTAAGACGAATTCAATGAAATTATCATACACATGGTAGCCATATATGTACATACATACAAAAATATATAGTAGCCAAAGTCATTCGCGTTGCACGTTCTTGGCTCTCATGTGTATCTGTCGGATTAACTAATGCGATTTGCGGTTCTCATAAAAAGTGTAACGACTCCAAAGACTCTAGAGAGCAACATTTATATCGCAAATGAAGTTTTGCTTTGAGCCTGCTTGCTGGTAAATTTTTTACACCTAAGCTGTGGCTCTAATACTCGACCATGGGGGGCACACATGAGCATAAATGTGTTTACAGGTAGCCAAGCAGTTGATTGTTGATACTTTGCCAGGCATAGTAATAGCAGACGCGATGGCAATGATTTTGGCTGTCTCAAATTTTAAATGCAATTGGATTGTGTTTTGCAGCGATTGGTTAAGAACTGACAGTTAACTCACATACCCCGCACCATAGGACAAACGTTTATAAGGTCATAAAAACTCAAGCATCCATTAAGTATTCTTAAGCAAATAAAGGTTTACATATATTTGAATAAAAGAATTCCAGCCAAGCCTAGCTTCAGCAGCAATAATCTATTGTTAATAAGTAGTTAAATAAAGAAAATACTCATCAGTAAGTAATCAAACACATATGTTTTTATCCTAAGATCAGTAAAAACTAAATTATTTAAGATTATTTTTACCGCTCTGCAGTCAGAACTTTTCAATAGTTTCGCCTTCCAAAAGAACTTTTATGAATTTAAAATTTTTTTTGGATATCTTGTTGGATCCAGGTGAAAAAAGTTCATCATAAATGCCACACACACAATGTTGGCATTAAATTGCAACTCCAGTCAGTTATTCACTGACTGTGAACGAACTTAATGAACGATAAATGTCAGTAAAAACGATAAAATTTCTATTATGACATTGGAACAAAATTTTTAATTGCTTGACAACATCAAAAAAACGCATAAAAAAAAACTATTCTCGTCTGTATTTCGATGGCTGGCAAGGATCTGGACTAGAGTTGGACACGTGAAATAAATGAATAAAAACACGAAAAAATCATGGGTAAAAACAAATTTTTAAATAACTTATCAAAATTGTTATATTCTAATACCGAAAGTAAATAGACTAAAGACTAGATGCTTTGAAAATACATTGGATCATGTGTGCGTCAGGAAAAATATCAATATATCGATGATACGCCCTTCGGGGGGCTGAGAACAACAAGTTGAGACGACCCCCAAAGATCTGCACCATACAATTTTTGAAGGCCACGATCACCTCTCCCGCCCCCATCCTACTACTACTAGCAAACAAACCATTTATATATCAGACTGCTCCGTTTTCCCTTGTTTACAATTCTGTATTAGATAATAAAATTATTCATAGTATTCGAATTTTCTTATTTTATTTTTATATATTTTTCCTATGCATTCCCTTTCTTTCTGTTGTAAATTTTTTGTTACAACAATCTTAAAATAAATAATCAATATATAACGATATAAAAAGTAATAAATAAAAGACATTTTAATTTTAATCCTTGCAATTTCCATATAAAAGTAAATATATTTGTACAAAATATAAGTAAAATAGTTCCAATCGATTCCAACATATTTTTTTGCTTAATGCGATGAGCTCATATCTAGTACAGATGCTGTGTCCGAAAAACCACTCAAAACATAATCTAGTTTGGCACTGGCCAAAAATTGGTCATCGTTGGCTTTGGCTTTTGGCTGTGATTTCATTTTAAGTTTTTGGCAGTAGAGTGAACTGCTGGTGGGGGGGTTGAACTAGATGTGGGGTGACAATAGGTAGAGGTAGCAAGTAAAAAAGAAGAATGAAAGAAAAATAGTTAGTTCTTTGCAATGTATTGGCAATGTGGCGGGGTGACCCACGCAAGTTAGAAGCGCTTTTAGTATTCACGAGTTTGCACAATTTTTGCATTCAATACGAAATTCTTTAGGTCGCGTCGCGTTGTATTGTTACGTTTGATGAAAGCACGTACCCAACTAAAGCACACATTTTGTACACGTATGTAGATATGCATGTATGTATGTACATAAGTTAGTATGTATTTGTGTATAGGTAGCTTGGTTGGTGCATAGTTTAGGTAGGTGCAACATGCTCGTAAAACAAGCCAGTTGAATGTCTGCTCGGGCAGTTGAAGTGCCAACTGCTGCCAAGCTCCAAGCTAACGTGTCAATTGGCACAGTGTGATGGCAATGGTGGTGCGGATGGTGCGGTGTTTGGGGGCCTTTGCTCGGACGTCGGCTGTGCAACTATCAAATCAAATTGGTGGCACAGGATAATGTTTTGAGCTGCGGTTGAAGTTTTACCCTCTTGTTGTTTTTGCCACGTTGTTTGAACAATTTTTCTGTTTTATTTATTTTTTTTGTTTGTTGTGTTTTTTTTTTTTTTTTTTTTTTGTCTGTTTATTTGTTTTGCTGGTTTGTGTTCGATTGTAGTGCTGTTTTGTGTGTTTAGTTTTTGGTTTGATTTGGTTTGGTTGTGTTTTGTGTGTTGTTGCAAGTTGTCAGTTTTCGAATTTGGTAATTGGTTGCTGCTTTGTCACACCAGCACCAACAGCAACACAAAATGGCAACAACTAACGTTACAGCAACATGCAAAATGGCATTCCCAGCACACATGCATATGCATAGTAAAAGGCTTCCTTTCCCCCTGGCACCCGCTTCGGTTGTACCCATTGTGTTGCTCAACTACGTGCTCTTTCATTTGTTTTTATTATTATTAAACAACTCTCGGAGTGCCCGGTATTATTTGTTGCTGGACATGTAACGATGCCGGTCCAGCAAAATGCACGTGTCATAAAAGTTTACACACAAACACACACACACACATACAGTCGTGTGGCACGAGTTGTTACCGTTACTACACAGGTCGCTGGGTCAGTGGTATGTGCACACACACACATAGATATATATTCTTAATGTGGGTGGGGTATAACAATACACGTGTGATAAGTCGTTGCCCAATATGTCGCGTTTTTTTTACGAGCGCACGAATCACTGAATTCTGATCTAAATTAAGTTGGATTCAATCAAGATTTGCGTGTGGTTTTGGTTTTGGCCATTGAATGGATTTGTTTAATGCCCTCGGACCAGCAGCAATAACAACTCAATATGAAACGTGGCTCCGATTTGTGGTCTTATGTTCAATTGTGTAATGCTTGTAAGCAGTTAATTCTCTTCTCTGCTTTGTTTCCTCAATCAATGCTAGACAAAGCTTAACTTTATCCAAATCCGCTTTTATTGCCGGAAAAGGTCACAGAAACTCGCTCTACAGGTTGAATAATTCCAATAACAAGACAATTAAATGAAGCAAATAAAAGTTAAAGTTGGGTGAATAAATAATAAATCATTTCCTGGATTATTGGGAATCGATAAACATGAGAAAAACAAAATCATATATCATTAGTATAATCTTAACAAGAACTAATACGATATGTTAATAAACTACTACTACTACTTAATTTGCCTGGGAATCAAACTTTAGGTTATATTGACTTCTTTAATGGTCAGGAATATATTTACGACATTCGAAGAAAACAACCTTATGGTTGGGATTTGAAACTACTTCATTTCATTATTTTTATTATTTTTAACCAACTATCTACCCTTTTATATAAATAGCAATGGCTACTATGGGTTTTAACTATAATTTAACAGGACTATATTCTAAGATTTAAAGCTGGAAGAGTAGCAAGAAATTATATAATTATCTTTCTTTAGCAGTGTATCTCATTTTCTGTCTTAAATATTTATAGCCTCTTATATAGCTTAAGCATCGAAGCATGAAAAAATCAATAATTTATACACTAATAGATTTTCAAAATTCCTTATATGTATATATATTAATTTATATATATATATATTAAACAGAATTTTCGCAACCCATGATATGGAAAAAAAGTGGGATAGAATGAAACATCTGCGACCCTATTAAGAATATTTATTCTTCATCAGCATCAATTAAAATTATCGATAGTCCTCTCCATTTCCGATTTACAAACGAAATTGATATCAATAAAATATAATTTTAGATATTGTGAAACTTGTTTTTGAAACTTTTGATCAAATAATGAACGCTGTGAATTTTTTATCAAAATCAAATCACAAACACCGAAGATATTGAAAACTGAAATTCATTCATAATGCAAAAGCGCAGAAGTGTAGTTATGTTCAGTATACGCATTAGCACACATACAAGCATACAGACAATGACTGGGTTCAGGGTATCTTCCAGTCGAGTCCATTTCCTTGTATCAATTGTTTTCAGTATAAAACAGCTGCAGCTTTTCATAGCTTTTTATAAGAATCGTTTCTAATCAGCTGCTAGTTTTTAAGACATTCCTTAAATATATAAAGTACTATAACGAATACTATTATATCATACAAATATTTCACATTCGCAATGTATTTGTTTCCTTACTCAACTTTCGCGCTGCAATCATAATTATAACTTTATGAAATCTGTTACGTACAATACGTTATTCAAGTCTTTACCAATTAAATAATAAAACTCTGTCCGTTTCTAAACTGGCTTATCTTCCAGGCCATGCAGGCCAAAGCGTTTTCAATCCCACAACCAACTGAAAGCAAAAACAATTCAAAGTCCGCACGAAATTATGCTGTCCAATGTATGGTCATAAATTTTTATGTTGTGCACAACACGGAGATACGAAACGAGCCAATCTTTGGAGTTGGTAAAAACATAGAAGCGAACCGTTAGAATGGGTTTTTTTCCGAATGAAAGGGGAGGGCAGTACATAAAACAGACGCAATTTCTAGATTTTATTTCTGTAAAATCTGACAGTAATTTCATTTAAATGACAACCCCACACGCCCACCCCACCCCACCAGACCATAGCCATACCCCAACCCCTCACATCACATAACATACAGCCAACTAACTAACAAGCCAAGCTCAACGCCAAAGACGTGAGAGGATAAATGTGGACAACAACAACAACAACAAAACACAAACGTTTATCCCTGTCAGGTATTAAATCTGGCTGGACTTGACTTGACTCTGGGCTCTCTCTCTTCTCTCTGGCTTGTACTTTGTTATTAACTCATTTCCGTTACGCCATAAATATGCGAGCACGACGGGCCCGAACAATTAAAACAATTGCAAGTTAAAATTTACTGCGGCATCAGCCGCTGAGTCATAAAACCAACAAACAGGCACATTAAAGAATTGCCAATGGGAAGGGACAGCTAACAAGAGTATGATACAGCGAATGAGAGAGATAGAGAGAGAGAGTGAGCGGGGGAGAAAAAGAGTAGAGGTACATGGTATTTAAAGCAAAAGGGGCATTAAACATTTTAAGCTGTTACATTTAACAATCATTCAATTTGACTCAATTTGAACCTAAAAAGTGCTTAACAAAGGTCTCACCTTTACAATCTGTACAATCTTCACTTCAGCAAAACTACCATGTGAAATTATCAGAATGTGCAAAGTCTCATGATTATGATATTGTTAAAGAGCCCAGCAGTGCGCTTCAAGCTTTATTGTCAATAATTATTTTATAGCTACATTTTTTTTTTTAAATATTACTTCCACTTAATATATTTTATACAAAGCAGTAACGAATGCAGCGCCCTAAAGAGTTAAGTTTAGACGTAGACTGATTTATTCCATATATTTTTAATATTTTATGAGACAAATGTTGAACTGATTTACTGTTAGTAGTCGCAATTATTTATTATTACTTAATTTTATTATATTTTAAGTTTTCATATACAATTTGCAGAGAAATTCATTCGCAACCAAGAATTTTCAAGACACCAATAAATAAGCTCAACGATATTTAACTCAAACTCAAATTACAAACGTGTATTGACAGAGATGAAAGAAAAAAAAAGTATCTGAATGGCGATTAATGTAATTTAATTAAACTTATACTGCTTAATGTAACGGTGCTGTTAATGATCCTGACATAAACATTTATTGAATGCATTTATATTTGTTTATATATTTTCTCTTTCTGCTGCAAATGTCAAGACAATATGCATCCTAAGTGCTTTCCTCCAATAATAAAGGAGGAGGCTTTACAGAATCAAATCAGAATAAAATCACAGTCCATTAAAGTGAAAAGATTGAATTGGCTTTTGTGTCACAAGGGACACTGCAGGCTCTCGTCTCGGCTCGACTCTTCGACCTGACTAAAGGCGACAACGTCAGTTTGAATTCTTTGCCTTAATTATCAACGCATGATGTTTTGGTGATTTCATCTGCATATTTCTGCGATGCCACAAAACAACAAGCAACAAAAATACAAAAAAAAAAAACTAACAACAAAAAACGACACTCAAAGCCAGCAATAACAACACCGACGGCATTGTGTAAACATTGTGCGCGACCAAAAGTTATTTACAATACGAAACCGTACCGAACCGATGGCAAAGTTGGAGCCAGGCCCATATATACATACACAGTTTCAACTCAGTACCAGTGCAAGTCCAACTCTGAATTTTAAGTCCAGGCCCAGTGTCGCTTGCAGGTGAGAAGTGTCCATCTTAATCGAAGCAATAAATACACTTAATGAATTTCCTGCAGTCACTGGTTGAAACGAGACGAAACAAGATGAGAACGAAAAGTGAAGGAGAGGAAGTGCAGAGAATGAAGGTAAAGCCGCATTCTATTGGTCGTACAATGCTTTGAAACCTTGTTGTCCACATTGCGTGGCATTTTCGCACCCATGGATGCCTACTTCTGCCTACTGCCTGCTCTTCTTGGTCTGTGTCTTGGTCATGGTCATAGTCTTGGGTACTGGCTTGGCCTTGGTCTCTCTGGCTGCTGCTGCTCTGTTATGCGTACTTTTAGCCAAACAATTCGAATTCGTTGCGATCGTTGCCGCCATCGTCCAAAGTGTCATTAAAGTCCTTTAATTTATAGCAGAAAATCAAGTAAGAAACATGCAACGACTTTGGCACTGGGTCCAACTCCAACATCAACTCCAAGCATCCCAGTCTCAGTCCCAGTCTCAGTACTATTGCTCATTCCCATTCCCATTCCCAGTCCGTGGTTCTCGTTCTGGAACAGCTTGCAACGGTTGTTTGTTAGTCAGTGAAAATGGCAAGAATCGAATTTTGCTTTTAGCGCGGCCTGTTTTTTTAAGTTTTAGTGTTTGTCGTTTTCACTGAACATATGGCTTGATTTCTACCTCTGTTCCCGCACCCTCGTACACCTCACAGTTGTCACCTTTGGTGCGGAAGTCGCCCATTGACGGCATTGGGACATGTTAATAGTAGTTAACTTTATAAGTTATGTTTTTTTCCACCGCGTTCGTTTGGAAAGCAGCAGGAGCAGTAAGAGAAACTATCCAACTTATAAAATGATCATGCAAGGGCGTCTCCCATTTCTTCGAGTGCCTTTCGGTTAACTCATTTAAAGATTGATCTACAATACGAGAACCCGGAGAGCCACAAAGCCAGCTGTTTCAGTTAGTCTTGTCCCTTTTTAAAACTCTTTATTGTTGCTGGCCAACTGAATGGCTAAAAGAAAAGAGTTAAGTGAGTCGGTAATGAGTCAGTTAGAAGCAACTGTCTGATGAGTTTTCATTAAGTGATTACGAGTACATCAAATTGTTAACGAGTTACGCGGCAGGAAAACACTCAAGTTATATTTTGATTCAAATTCTCTCGTTTTAATGCTTTTTGATAGATAGATCTTTATCTAATTGACAGCTGTTATCTCAAATCTAAAATTTTATATAAATAGTTTGCTCATTAGAAAATTGTTTCGATCTCTCTTGCCTTATTATTGGTACATTCCATTTATTACAAAGATTACTCCAAAATAAAGTCAGGTTTAATTCTACAATTATGAGAAATGTAAAAATCCATTAAAAGATTGGAAAAGGAAAAAGATTTTTGTTAAATTAAACTTACACATTCTTCGAGCTGGGAAACAATAGCGGAGCAAAAGGAAAAATAGTTTACCAAGCTCTCATCGCAACCATATCATTATCATTATAAGTTTTCTAATTACAAGACAAGATTAACTTAAGAGCAGAGCAAAACTATATTCTAATATTATGTGACAAAATGTAGAAACTGAAAATTGTTGAATATCATTTAATTAAAGTTCAAACAAAAAACACAAATGGTAATAACTAAGAACAGAAAAATATAGTCCCACCAAATAAATTTCAACACTTTCAAGGAAGTAAGTAAAAGAAAAGAAAAGAAAAAATAAAACATAGTGGCGCATAGTTAATTTTGGCTATGCCAAGACTATGATACCCTTCACACAGCCAATCAATACTCCCCCCTCTTATGTTTCTGTGCAGTTGTTGGTAATTTTTCGCTAATATTTTTACTCTTGAGCGTCATTACTTGTTCGTTTTCGACAAAAACAACATATTGACATGTAGGTACTTGAAAGTGCACGACAGAGACAACAATTGATAGTACGATATGGTAAGCAACATGATCTAAGCAATCTGTGAAAGTTTCATCAAGATCGGTTAAGCAGTTTGGCCGGAAATCGTGTTGATATGGTAAATTTATATGGTGGCTATATCGTAGAATGCTCCGATCGGGATGAAATTTCATAGTGAACAAACCCGACATGATCTAAGCAATCTGTGAAAGTTTCATCAAGATCGGTTCAGCAGTTTGGCCGGAAATCGTGTTGATATGGTAAATTTATATGGTGGCTATATCGTAGAATGCTCCGATCGGGATGAAATTTCATAGTGAACAAACCCGACATGATCTAAGCAATCTGTGAAAGTTTCATCAAGATCGGTTCAGCAGTTTGGCCGGAAATCGTGTTGAAACAGACAGACGGACAGACGGACAGACGGACAGACGGACGGACGGACGGAAATCAATTCCTGAGCTCGTCCTGATCATTTTGATATATAGTTTATGGGGTCTCCCATCATTCCTTTAAGGCGTTACAGATTCATGACAAACTCAATATACCCTGATTCACATGTGAAGGGTAT